>CATIWF010003206.1:0-19230 GCA_949630135.1 Balakata baccata | reverse complement strand
TCTTTGCATATTACGGTACGTATATATAACTGCATTATGCTTGATTGAAGATTTTGAAATTAACAATGCATTTTGATGTGTAATCATATGTTATATGACACAAGTCAGAATTGATTTCAGAAAAACAGAGCTTCCTTTGATTGAAATTCCAATATCTAAATGC
Source organism: Balakata baccata (assembly GCA_949630135.1). Taxonomy (NCBI): domain Eukaryota; kingdom Viridiplantae; phylum Streptophyta; class Magnoliopsida; order Malpighiales; family Euphorbiaceae; genus Balakata; species Balakata baccata. The sequence goes on along the minus strand of CATIWF010003206.1, from coordinate 19,067 downwards.
AAAACTGGTAAACAATTGTAGAAAACATTATATCTATATTATACAATCATATTGATTGTCATTACATATATTGGAGTTGATAATGCATTTTGATGTGCAATCGAATAGTATATCGCATATTAGAGTACTGATTGCATAAAAACATGGCTTGGTTTGATTGAATTTTCAATTTGTAATTGCAAAAAATGATAAACAATTATATATGACATTATAGCTATATTATGAGTCTATTGATTGTCATTACACATACTGGAGTTGGAAAAATGTATAAAGAAACAAGAAAATGGTACATAGATCTACAAAAAATCACGACATCAGTTTTGTGGAGATAAAAATTTTAACATGTCAAAATAATAGTATATGTTTGTTATATGTATAGCATATGTTTATCTTACTATATAAAATAAAATAAAATAAATGATTGTTGTATTTTTCCTTCTGCAAATATGGAAAACATACCGGTATTCATACATCATGGAGGATATTAGGATCAAAATATAACCTATGTCAACTACAAGGTGAATGATGTAATAATACAAAAAAATTGCAGCTACATGAACCTTTGGGAATCAATTCAAATTGAACTTGGAATCAACAATGAAGCATCAGATATAGAGATAAAATACCAAGTAAAGGATAACTATCCACTTATGCATATAAAAAATGACAATAACCTTCATTTCTACTTGGAGTTGAAACAAAAGGAAAAGGATTGCACAAAATATCCACTTTGCATTACTATTGGGAACACAAATAATGTTATCGTATCAAATCCAAATATCTGCATCGCGGTGGCCAATAGAGATATGTCAACAACAATGGATTTAGGAGAAATCGTGACACGTGGAAACGAAGATGCCATGTTTAGTTTCATTGGTTACAGACAGATAGTTGGAAAAAGCATCATAGGGGATATGATAAAGACACAACAATCACAACTTCAACAGGAAGGAGGTACAATTGGTGTAATAGAAAATAAAATTGTGGAAGAAGTAAAAGAACGACAAATATACATAGACAAAAACACTTTGAGGTATGCATTAACTAATCACTTTCAGTATAAGGTGGAGAGATCATCAAACCAACATTATTACATCAATTGCTTGGATGAAACATGCAAATAGATATTAAAAGTATCTAGCATAGGGAAAATGAGAATGTTCAAAATTAAAAAAATTGAACAATGATCACACTTGTTCATTGGATGTCAAAGTAAGGGATCAAAGACAAGCAACATCAAGAGTGATTGCTGAATGTATTAAATCTAAATTTGTCAATGTGAAGACAGTATACATACTAATTGATATAGTGAGAGACATGAAGTAAGGGTAAGAGATAAATATATCATACAAAAAAGCTTGGAGATCGCAACAAAATACAATAGATGCAATAAGAGTGAAACCAGAAGATTCCTACCAAACGATACGAAGTTACATGTATATGATAAAATAAAAAACAAATCCAATAGTAAAAATCGAAATATATGAGGATAATTGTTTTTTGTATCTTTTTATGGCATTCTATGTGTCAATAAAAGGATGGGAATATTGCAGGCTAGTAATGGTCATTGACTGGACTTTCCTGAAGGCAACATATAGAGGATCTATGCTCATAGCAAGCACTCAAGATGCTGATGGAAAAATATTTCCATTAGCATTTGGTATTATGGATTTAGAAAATGATGTCTCTTGAGAGTGGTTTTCTAATTATATAAGAAGAGCATTTGGAATGAGATAGGAAATATGCATAGTATCGAACATACATGAAAGCATTGAAAAAGCTGTATCTAAGGTATGTTCACAAAATCTTCTTAAAATCTCTGATCTTTAAGTAATTATGGTAGAATCGGTAATGGTATATGGCGAGTATATGTATATTATATGTATAGTATATGTGCATTAGAATTGTGTTACTTGATTCAAAACAAATAAATGCAAAAAAAAAAAAAGCAAGCGCTAAAACATTTTTCTTATTAATGACACAAAATAGGTTTATCCTGATGCCATGCATGGATTCTGCATGTATCACTTGCTAAACAATCTTAAAGCTAGGTTGAAGAGAAATGGATAAAAAATAAGGGATTCATTCGTAGGGGCAACAAAAGCGTACACTTTGCAGTAATTCAACAGCCAATTGTGGACGGTGTGGACAACCTGGACACAATGTCAAAATATGCAGCAATCAGCCTAAGAGGCAATAAAAAAAAAAAGGATTGATGCAAGATACATGGAAAATATATGAAAAAAGTTATAGACATTAACAAGATTTGCATTATTTTATACACCATTAGAATACTTCAATACAATGAAATTTAGAATCATACACCAATTGTATTTTAAATTTGGAAATAAAAACTATATGTTAATTTTTTACTTTTTCCTCAGAATTCTGCCAGAATTGATGATTTAATCAAGAGGCATATGAGGATTATATGTACGTTAAATGTAAGAATATGTACATAATTTTATAATATTCTATTATAAGAATCTGGCATAAACTGGAAATGATGCAAATAGTAAAAATAAAAACATGTATGAATATAGGTGTTTAGAAAACTGTCAAATGAAAATATGTGTCATTTAAAAAACTTAATTTTTTGTAGAAGTATATGTATATTATACGTACAATATATGTACATTATATGAAGCTAGTATAATATGTAAAATTTTGACATAATATCTCAAAAGATCCAACTTGTACAATTAAAAAAGAACTGTAGTAATCAGTCATAATATACCAAAAAACAATCCAAAAAATAATTACAGTAGTTGACATATGCCAAATAGACAAAAATATTTTCCACAATGTACTTGTAAGGAACTAATTTACAAGTGTTTTTTTTAGAAGTATATGTCTGTTATATGTACAGTATATGGAAATTGTATGAGGCTAGTATAAAATGTACAATTCTGACATAATATCTCAAAAGATCCAACTTGTACAATGAAAAAAGACTGTAGTAATCAGCCATAATATTCAGCAAAATGATCCAAAAAGTAATTGCATTAGTTGACATATGCCAAATAGACTTTAATTTTTCACAAACTACTTGTAAGGAACCAACTTACAATGACCAAATAGATGTATAAAAAAAATAACAAAAATCTATGAATCAACGGATATTCGCTCTCTAGGATATTCAGAATCACTGACTACTTGTTCATCTTGCTTGAACTTCCTATATTTGAACTACAACACAGTATATCTCTTTCGCAAATCATCAATGTTGAATGTGACATTTTGCAAATCCTTCGAATCAAGGAAAAATTCCGCAAAAACGACACCATAAAAACCACAATCACTATAACCACAAAAAAATGAAAAGCATGCAAGTCAATACATAAGAATGAGGATAAAATTCATGCATTAATGTCATTGAGTCTAGGTATAAGAATATACTAGTCAACTTGAGTAGGTAAGTCATTAATCATATAGGCAGTCAGAGGTTTAGTTTCAAGAGTATCTTTAAAGGGGCTATCAGAGTATATATCCCGATATCTTTGCCTTCTAAAAGTCCCGAGGATAGCGAAAAAATGAGGCAGCAAAAAGCAATAGGCTGCAACAATGTCAGCAGTATGGATATCCATGATAGCATACTTCATTGAGTTATGCATGTAGAAAGAATGATTAAAGAAGGAAATGATGTCTAATATCTAGTGTTTATTCTTCTTCATGCAAATAGGAAACAACACATCATCAACTTCTGTCTAAGGCGTATTGCAATGCATATAATAACTTAATTGCATAGTTAAAGAGCTCTTTACCCCAAGAGTAGCGTAAATAATCACCACTATCAACTATATCAAAATCCTCTTTGGCAACCAGATTTATCTTAGGAGAGGAAAACATATATAAATGTGCGAAATATAATACTGCAATTTTCACTGCATCTTTATCTGAATCTCATATCTTAGACAAAAAAAGCTCTTCAATACTATGTTTGTTAATCTTTTCTCTATCCGGAAAATATTTAAATAACAAGGAATTAGATTCCTTAGCATATAACAACTTATCATACTCTCCGTGCCAATGAAAAATGCGAAGAGTTGAGAATGTGATTCAAATTTTTTCAAATAGGAAGAAAATAAACTCTAAAAAGGAAGCCTAAAAAACACACAGAAGAAGCCTGATATTGGGGTAGGTTTATTGCAAAGGGAAAGGTAAAGGAAATAGGGATTTTCAATTATGGAAATATGTTTAAATCAACGTAACACTTTTGGCATTTTGAAATGTTGGTAATATTTGGATAATTATTTATTAAAGGATGTTAATTCGGGTCTTTTTCTCTATAATTTATTGCAAAAGTAATATTTTAATATAGCATAATACTTGTTTTGAGAGTTCTTAAAGGTATTTTTCATCAATTTTTGTTTTGAATAAATGTAAATAAATAATTTTATTTATTTGTGTAAATATAGTAGCTAGGGATTAGGGAAGAGATTCTTGGGGCACATTTACATTTAAGAACCATATTATACAACTAAGTGCATTTAAGCTCTAAAATTCAGGCAATTATAATAATATATACAAAAAAAAGTATTAATTATACCTCCATCATAAAAGGAAGTTTTTATTTATTATATATTTCTAGATTTTTTATTCTAAATTCCTTTTAATATTTATTAGTTTTATGGTTCCATTTTTGAAAGATTTGCAAATTATTGTTCTGTTCTCTGCAAGCCTCCTTATGAATTTTTTTTTACATCAAAAGTCTCAGTAGTCCGTAATCTATATAAGAAAAAATAGTTATTTTTTTATACACGTCGTAAAAGTATTAAATTTTTATTTACATTGTTAAATGATGTCACATTCAAGTTGAAGTAGATCCAAAACTCAATTTTTTTATTAATACAGCAAAATTTTTTTTTCCATTTCAAATTGATTTACAAATTGTATTTATAACATTTCTAGATTTTTAGTTAGGTTTAATTCAATCATAAAATTTTTTGAATTAAATTTAAGTGAAGTTTTTTTAGGCTAAAAAGGATTTTATGCTTTGTACCGTTAGTAAATTTAAGTTTTTTTGCCATGATAATATTAGAAAACATAAAATTGGTTCTAATGTGTAACGCTTTTACAATTTCAAGTAAATTGAACTGATATCTATTTCATTACACATTAGTACCTACTCATCATTTCTTAACATTCTTATAGTAAAAAAAAACTTAAATTTACTTGCTCAAAAAAAAAATATCATATTTGAAATTATAAAAACATGAACCCATAGGTAGCTTTTTTGAACTTTTTTTAAAAAATTTAAAAGAAGATGACATAATAATCAAGTTGGACCAAAAGCTGAATGCAAGTTTTGTTAGAGATATGCCCTAAAGGAAATCACTTTTAACACTTGATATACATTTTTATTATCTAACAAGGACAATTTCATTACTTTAGTGTTCATTTATATGAATTGATATCAATTTTAAACTAATTAATGAAGTTCCTAATATAAAACATAACATGAAAGAATTCATGATGTGATTGTGATAATGAGATTCCTATCATGTGTAATTATATTTATATATAAATTATTTCTTATCATAGAATTAATAAGACGAGATATTTTATGTATCGCCCACAATTTATGGCCTATAATTAATGTGGACCTCAGAAGGTATTTTAGTAATTAAAAGTAAAAATTTAAAATGGATCTAATTGGCTTATTAGAATAAAAATTTTTTCAGAACAGTGTTCCGCTCGGGACTAAAGTGTCATAGTTGGGAGAGGTATCCCACTCGTGACATTGGTTTTTCCGGTCGGGATTCGTCTCTGGACTGAACATTATAAATACACGGTGTTACGCCCTATTTCGTATTCATCAGACCCCTAGTCGCCCCCACACACCTAAGCACGACTAGAGAACCTCTCATTCACTCTCCATTTATTTCTCTTTTGATTTAAACACAAAATAACACAATTGAGATTGGTTTTACCAAAGATTAAATAAGGATTTTGGTATTTTTCTCAAGAATGCTAGTTTGGTTATGAACAACCATAGGAATCGAATTTTTCATATGTATTCTTGTTATTCCAAAGGTAGTTTAGTAAGTATTTCGATGTTTTTTTATTTTTTTATGGCCATTTTTACCCCGTTTTATGCTAAAAATTTTCATTTTCTTAATTCCAACGTCGTTATTTATTATAACTTTTACTGCAATTTCACAGTTAATTGTATGCTAAATTCTACGGTCGAAGTAAACATTAAAAAAAATGTCTGAAAATGAAATAAAGTAAAGTGCCAGCAAAAATAAGTAGTTTTTTTTATATAATTATTAAACAATAAAAAATAAATATGCTTTAGGGTATCCAAACAGTTTTTCTATTTTTTTTATTTTTATTTAAAAAATTTTTTTTTATTTGTATTTAAAAATTTTACGTTATTCAATAATTTCGCTATCTTCCTTTTATTTATTTCACTTTTTAAAATTTATATTTTTCTGATTTAGATTTAAGAATCATAAGAAATTTCTTAATAATATTTTATTATTTTTCTTTTATTTTTTGTTCTTTTTTTATTATTTTTATTTTTGTATCTTTCACTCTTTCTTTATTTTTTTATATAATTTTATTAATAAAAAATTAAAATTGGAAATAAAATAAAAAATATTATTTAATTTTATATAATCTTTAAAATAAATTAAAGTAAAGAATAAATTTCTTATAATATTAATAAAGATTGAAATAAAAAGTAATATTAGAATCGCTTTATATAAATTATATATTTATTAAAAAAAACAAATAGTACCTACTAATCTTTAAATATGTCAGTTCCTTTTATATAAAATATGTCAGTTCCATTCAATAGAATCTCACATCACACTATTACGACTCCATTTGCAGAAAAATATTTTTTACATTTTCTAAATTTGGTGGATAGAAAAAAATTGTTCAACAAAAAATATTTTCTTGATTAAAAAAAAATTTAAATTATTTTTCAAAAAAATAACTTCATGTTATAAAGATGGAAAAGTATTTTCTAGATCTTGACGCACTTATATTTGAAAGAAGAAGAGAGAGCAAGAGAGATCGGAGCAGAAACAGTATTGATAGAATTTGTTTTCATGAGTAATGAACACTTCTTTTGTCATCAATCTAAATATAACCAGATACAATAATTCTCACCGTAATTTTAACGAGGCTTTGATACTATAAATGTTTTTCTACCATCGAAAACAGTGTATCAGCATAAATAAGTGGTTGAATGCTTCCAATTATAGATCAATGAGGAAAGTGTAATTAGTACAGATAAGTACTCGAATGTTTCCAAGCGGAGGCACTTCTATCACGTTAGAAACATTTCTTACTTGAACTACTTAGAACGGTCTTCTTACCTATTTTCTTTTCATCAGGAATGTGATGGAGTTTATAGAGAAAATCTATTTTGCTGCCAAAGGTAATTTTGAAAGAAGAAGAGGGAGCAAGAGAGATACCTTCCACTGGGTTGTCCCAGTGAGCCAACCAATGGGTCATGATCGTCGAATTTTCTTTTCATGACCTTATTAGAATCTAGATATAAAAAATAAATATATACTAATTAATATATTAACTATAGAAAATCACTTATGGTGACCTCCAGCCACTACCGCTAGCCAGTTACCGGTGCCGGTCCCCAAATTTTTTAAAAAAAAATTATTATTTTATATAATTTTATTTTATACATATTTATAAATATCAAATTTTAAAAAGTTTTAAATATTTTAATAATTTTTTATATACAAAAGAAAATAATATTTTTCAAAATATACTAAATACTAAAAAATAATTTCTTAAAAATTTTATATATACAACCAAACAATAAAAAATAAATTATTTTCCAAAACAAATATTTTTCAAAAATAGATCATTTTCCGCTAACAAATAAATTAAAATTCCAAAAAAAAATAATTACTTCTAAAATAGAGAAAAAGAATATAGAATTAGATGAATGACAGGGCAACAACATGGTCTCTCTGTTCCCATGATTGATTGCTTGGCTCATAGGCACTTCCATCAGTCTGCATTTGCACCCTTTGAGAAAGCATTAATTTTATATGGTGAATCTTTATTTGTTACATTAAAAAAAAAAACACCCGAAATTTATTTCAGGAGCACATCTTAATATATACTAAATTAAATTAAATATTTGTCAGTCACCTTGTCCAGGCTGATCTTCCACAGGAGCTCACATCTCTTGGCCACCTGGGACTGAAGTATGTTCCAAGGGTTGGACTGTTCGCCCATTAAAGCGGTACATGAATTTAAGAATTGTGCAAGTCATTAGTCCAATCTTTTGTAGTTCAATTTATTTTGTATCACTTTATCGCATTTGTATTAAAATGCCAATACTATAGTCTAGATTAAACAATATATATTAACATACAAAATACAAACATTTTAATACATATTAGACAGAATTTGGTTTAAAATAGATAAAACAAGTATCATTTTTCATAGTATAATCAGCATGTGGAATCACATTACAAAAGTTACAGCATTTTTCTTTTTTTCCTTTTTGGATCCACAAATGGAAATGGAGACGAAGATGCATACGCATCTATGCATTTCAGGGAGCAGCCACTTTTTGAAGATATTATGTTCACAGTTAGCGCTCTCTGAAATCTGCCACTCAAACAGCTCGATAAATCAACACCCCACAATAGCTCATCCCTTCATGCTCCCTCAAGATGCAAGTGTAGTATAAAATTTCAATTTTAAAAATTAATTAATTAGAACAAAAAATCTTTATATGTCAACAAATTTCTAAGTATGATCCCAAATCCACACCTAAATTTATAGCATATTTTCAATGTTCATAATGGCAGAACCGCACTAAAACATGCAAGCTCATTTACTCAAGTTACACAGAATTTCCAAAAAAACCCTGATTAATACCATATGCTTTAATTAGGATCATTCATATACTAACAGATAGCTGTGTAATTCAGAAAATTTTTTAATAGAGCTGCAATTTAACAGGAATTTACTGAAAAAGATTAAGATGCCTAAGATATATATGATCATTCAATAGCATAGCTGCTGTTCTTAATTTGATGTGTAAATGTTATTTCCATGAAACTAAGCATCTTGTTTCACAAAAAAGTTGCATAAAAACTAGAAAATTAAAATGGACCAATCTCCACGTGACCCAAAAAAGAAAAAAGAAAGATCTTGACAATAAAAACGCTATCATATAACCAATAAGTTTTAGTCTAATTGTACTGACTAGGGCTGCAAAGTTTCAAGTTCGAATCTCCAGTCGGATCTCTTGTACTTAAAAAAACCATCATATAAATGATTTTGACGCTGCTAGAAATGTATTGAGTGTCTTAGCAATACAAAGACATTAATTAATGAGCACAGATGAGCATACACACAACATTCACATCCAAAAACATTCAACTAATGCTAGCAGATTCAGTCAAATAAAAAAACCTAGGGTTAGGCTTAAACTAAAGTTGGTAAGGTGAAAATATATTCAAAGAAATTTAAACAAATAAATAATACCTTTTTGTTTCAATCCTTGGATAATAAATTTGTAACATCCTCCATGAATTGACAACACGAACACCAAAGCATATCCGAATGATCTGATCCGAATTCACACTCAACATCTCATTTTCTTTGAATGAACAAATCAATAGGAATGAACAAAGATCAACACATGAACAAACAACACAAACAATACTAAATCTGCCTACAAAAAAATAAAGAGGAATTTTGTGGTGCACTTAGTGTAATTTACACCAAGTGCTTTAGAATTATTGGATCATCAACTTTTAATCTCAGCCATTGATGACCTAAGGTTCTAAGGCTATAGGTGTAAATTACACCGGATGTACCACAGAAGCCCTCAAAAATAAATTAACTATGCAAAGTTCACAAGACCCAACAAATCAGTTTATGAATGCATAAATAGAGAGCTTCAGTATAATCAAGGTTCATTTGCATCTTTTGGGTTGGGTGCAGAGGTGCTTATTAGATCACAAAATTTAATGTTGCTAAATTCTTAATCGACTCCTTTTGATTACAAGTCCTTAAACATAATACAATTATCTATCCTAGCTCCTGACCTTCATTCATAAAACTATCTTGATAAAGCAACAACTTGAATCATTAGTTTGTCTTTTGTACCAAATAAAGCAAATTGCTGGTTTGGAAAACCACCTCTCAACAATTATTGGTTTAGGACAAGGAGACATAATGGTGATGTTATGTTCTTACACTAGCATATAGGAATGGGAAAGAAGCAAAAGGAAAAAGTTTTCTTCATAACTGTGAGCACACAGCTATCCACCCAGCATATAATAAGGCTACAAAAAACATATGAAACTGACAAACAAATATCATTCTATTTTGTGTAGATATGTACTGAATTAAATATATATAAACCACTATGCACATGGTGTACACCATTATACAAGCAAAGAATCTCACAATAAGAAAAAGAAAATATGAACTGATTGACATGACACCATAAATATATCAACATGCTGTGGAGGAAGCAATATATATTCTATAAATGGTAGAACAAACTTTATCATCCCTCAGCATGTAACTTCAGAAAATGACACAGAAAAAGTGCTCAAAATTAAAAGGGCGTTCCTTAAATTATGGATTAAAGAACAAGCAAAACCACAATAATGTTAAAAGTAATCTCTCTATCACTGTACACATCATGTCAGCCAAGAATTTGGCATACAATAACATGTCATGGTACCTATAATGGACACACACAATTTTACCTTCATCTGCAATATATGCATATATACATATATATAAAATAAAGTTATTTTCATTTAAGAAAAAGGGATGTGTAAGTCCCAATACGAATGTCTTTAAAACCCCATAATTAGTCACGCATATAGTTTAAAAATATAAAGCAGCATATCAAACATTAACATTATATTTTTATAAGAAAAATGGAAAAGATTGAATGATGATTTTTCACATGACAAAATCTATCAATTTTGTATAACTGAATGAAGAGATCCAATGAGGGACAACATGTTGATGGACGGAAAGAAAAAGTCAAGAAAACATTAAATACATGCATCACTTTAATTAATCCACATAAGTCAACAATTATACACAAAATAATAACCAAAAAGGTTAAGTCACATATAGTTGAAGCATCTCAAGGAATAAAATATCATTACAAGCCCAAAAAAACAGCCCCAGTAATAATCAACCCAATAAGCACAAATGACATTTCTGTTAAACTGAAACAATGGGAATACCCATTTATAAATAGAATATTGTTGAAATATTCCATACATTGGATACACATAACAAAGGTAGCAGAAACAGCTTATAATAATCCAATTTTCTTTAGCAGGTTCAGCTAATCAAAACCATAAAGCAAGTACGTAATCAGTAAATCATGAATCAACTTTAGGGAGTAATAGATGCAAAATTAAGCAGAAATCAATGTTTCCAAACATCAAAACCAAGACTAAAAAGATTATAAAAGAAAAAAGAAAAATAATGTAAAGATAGGATATACAAGTATAATGCTGAAATTGGGTGAAAAGAATTTCTAATACAAGGATAGCAGGAAGAAGAAAGTACAGTATGTGTTGATGAATGCATGCAATTGCAAGGTTGTCTATATTGCAAAAATGTTAAGAAGTGAAGTGGTCTGAAAAGGACAACAATGTAATGCTCCTTTCTTGTTTGGCAATAAATGATGTTGACATTACAACTACTTATCATGCTAAAGTCTAAAGGAGAACAATAATGATGGATTCCACATTTACTTCTAGTTGATGAAGAACCAATCTAACCAAACTAACCCAACAGGAAATATAAATGGTGCAACAAAAATGTTAGCCAGCAAAAACAAAGTGTACATATGATTGGAGTAATACAAATGAAGGAACAAAAGAAGAAAAACAACACACCTTCAATGGGAAAATTTTACAGCAAAATAAACCATTAATGTGTAAAGCATAAGCTGAACAGTGGACACAGGCAGACAAAATTTCATCACATAAAAAAGTTTAGGTTCAAGCCAAAATGTCCTTTGATGATGGATTTCAATACTTTACGCTGTAGATCTTGCCTAGCTATATGTCAAACAAAAATGAAAACCCCCTAATTTAATAAAACAAAAAAAGGCTACAACTTCAAGAAAGCTGACTGATTTTAATTATATCATCACAAAGTTTAAGAAGTGATCATATCTCTAGAAGAAGAGGAGGATTTTTTCACCTTTTATTATCTATCTTTTTTCTAAAATTTAGTACAGAAATTACTAGTAAGAAAATGCAGCTTCTTTGGCATTGATTGGTATCCTCACAGTGCAATTACAAAACGGAAATGGACATGAGAAACAACATAAAAACACCAATAACTAAGCTGCTGAAAATTTGGAAGACGTGTGTTAATAAAAGGATACAAATCTAAAAAGAGCAACTTACCAGAACCCTATGGATAGTAATTAGTAGATTTATAGGAAATTAGACTATAATCCCGGTCCTTTAAACCTTAATTTATTGGATTACCATAATTTGAACCCCCAAGCAGCCCTCCACCAGATGCAGCATAAACATCCGACGGATCAATAATTGGAGACGAAGAGGAAACTCCATTTCTTCCTCCATCACCGCCACCGCCACCGCCACTAGTAGCACCACCCAAATGTAATTCAGATAAATTAGGGCAACCATCTCTTGTTTCCACTCCTTGATCATATAGGAACCCTTTAAATACATGGCCACCGATCTTCACCACAGCCTGGTATGCATACTCATCTTCACCATCATCCACCGCCGTCACTCTCACACACTTGAAAACCGCCGGTGCACGTACTTGCCCCGGCAATGAAGCTTTAAAACTCGCATCTGCAAACATAAATTCAGCAAATTAAACCCTATTCAAAAATTTCACCTCTTTAACAACCCTAAAGCTTTCTTCTTTTTTTCATATTAATATCAAACAAACTGTTAATATATAATGGAAACAAACTCGAACCTGGGTAACTAGAGCTAGTATCAAAGCTTCTCGGGGGAGTAGTGTTTGAAGTTGAAGTATGGGAAGTTGTGGTTTGTGAGTTTACAAGTCTAGGTTTCTTAGCCCCAGAAGTAGACCCAGACGAGCCAGCACCGCCTGCGGCTGTGGCTGCAGCTGCCATTAGCTGACGCTCCCTCCTCCTGGCCGCCGGTACCCACGTGCTCTTGACGTGAGTTGCACAATCATAACCACGGCTCTTGCAGCAGGTCCTGCACCTTCTATGGCTGCAGTCTTTTTTAGCTTGGTTTCCACAATCTTGGCATGTTGTTGTACCAGAAGAAGCTGAATTCCCACCGATACCGCAGCCGCTGGTATTATTGCCGCTAGGAAGCAGATTCGGCGAAGAATTATTGTGATCAAGAATCGACGCAGTGGTTTTCTTAATATTATATTGGCTATGGTGGTGAGAATTAGAAGCCTGGTTCTGCCAGAAATGGATGCCACTAATCTTGTTGCGCCCATTATTCAACAAATCTTGATCATCCATGTTTTGCGGCGCGAGACACGGAGCTGCAGTGAGAAGTGGAATAACACCCACACCCAGAGCTGTAGCAGCGGCATTCGAGGCATTGATTGGATCCGCAGCGGCCAGATTGAGAGACGCCTCATGCTGTTGATGATGGTGGTGATGATGATTAAAAGAAGCAGCAGGAGCTACAACAAACATGCCCATTTCAGAAGGGATACCATAATTGATGGGTCTAGCAGAGCTGGGCCATGATGGGGCGGTGGGCTCTCCAGCTGCGGCGGCGGGAGCGGTGGGTCCGGCATTGAAGCCGAGAGAAAGATCGTCGGGGCCTGCGGCACGGATGCCTGAAGAGGAAGAAGAAGCCCAATCTGCAAAAGCTCCAGAATCAGAAAGGAGCTGCCTAATCCTTGTAGTAGCCACAACTGAAAATTTTTAATGTCTTGGTTGAACAATTCAATAAAGCTACAATCTTTTGTATATATATGTCTAATTACTAAGTGGGTTATCTTTCTTTATGACAATTATAGATGAGAGAGAAAAGAAGAAGAAATCTGTAGATGTATGTATGTAGGTGTTATATGTAAGAGAAGGGTGGGGTCAAAAACACTCTGAAATTGTAGCAGAGAAAGAGAAGAAAGATAGATCTTGTTTGTTGGGGTAAGCTTTATAATTCTACTATAAAAGAAAATCCTTTTTCTTGTTTCTTTCCTATTTCTCTAATCAGTAGAAGTGAGATGCTGCCATTGCTGGTTTAGACAGAGAGGAGTATTGGGTTTGTGTTAGGTAGCAATAAACAATATAACAAAACAACAATCTACTAGCTTCACAAACCAACTGTCAGTTTGGCTTTTATAAAAAGAGGAAGAAAAGAAATAAAAAGTTGGGTTCTTGAGAGGGAGAGATGACTGAGAAAAAAAAAATTTCTCTTCAGAATAAAGGATCAGAAGCAGCAGACAGCAGTATAACAAGTGAGCAGAAGAGGAGGAGAAACAAAGGGCAATAAAGAAATGCAATAACTATCCCTTAACACACACACTCTCTCTTTAACTTCTGAATATGCAAATCTTGTATTGTTGGTTTGCCTTATGTTTCTATCTACACTCACTCTCTCCTCATAATCATCGTCAACAGATTCACTTGTTCGTCTTCTTGATTTATTTTGTTGCTTTCTCTTTATCTCTTGTTCGTGTTCTGGATTTGTTTTGTTGCTTTCTTTTTATCTCCCTAGAGAGAGGATAAGGAAACTCAAGCTAAGCTAGCTAGTTAGCACACTTTCTCTGTATGTTTTCCTAGAAAAATATGAGGTGGGTTCCTCTCTACCCCTCACTCACTCTCTCTCTCTCTCTCTCTATCTCTTTCGCTTCCTAAGCTAAGAGTACAGTTATTGGAAGCAAGGATAGCAACACATACGAGTTTCGCGATATTCGTTTAATATGAATCCATTTAAATTTTAATTCTATTAAAATTTTGAAACGAATACAGCTAGACATCGTCATAAATCTACTATTCAACAAACTCGATTATATATATATACAATTTTTTTAAATTAATTATTTTTTATTATAATATATAATATTTAAATTTTATTATTTTAATATTATTTTTATACGATTTGATAAATTATTTTAATTTAAATATGTATTTTTATTTTTTTGTTTTATTTAATTTTGTAGTAATTTATAATAAATTATTTGTATATTTTTATTAATTTTTAATTATTTATTTAGTTTAAATTTTATTTTATTTTAAATTTTTTAATAATAAACAGATAATTAAATATATTTGGGTAATTAAATAGGCAATACTAATCAGATTTGTATCAGGTACATATAGGTGTATATATAATTAAAATTAGATATGACATTTTTTATAGATATTCTACCATTTACAGTTTCCAATTGGAACTACCAAAAAAAAAAAAATATATATATATATATATAGTTATTGAATAAATTTTTATACAGATGGATATATTAGATCAAGCTAATCACACAATAATATAGATTTAATTATTCATACATTGATATTCAATTAAATCAATCACACAATAATATATATTTAATTATTTATATAATAATATTTAATTAAATATATATTATTATATAATTAAATTTGTCCACGCGAGCTGACTTCCTAAAATGTTCTAGTTATTGTGATTATTGGAGGGAGGGAGAGAAGAAAAGGGTATGAAGACTTTTGTTCTTAGTTTTTGTAATTTTAGGGTTTTTTATATGTTTGGTGACATTTTTTAAAATTATTTTCAATATGGTATTTATGCAAAGTTATTTATAAATGTGCAGTGTCAAAACATGCCTATATTGTAATCAATAAAACTCTAAATATTATCATTAATCATAATATATGGTTTCAATTGAAATTTGAAAGCATTTTATATCTACCTAAAAATTGTTGGATATACACACTTCATATGAACTATTTATTTATTCACAATTTCAATTGGTGGGATAATATCTTGTAATCCAAACCAGAGCCTTTCATAATTACTCTTTAAATATATTGAATCACATAAAGCCTTCTTTTGAAATTGAAACACCAAAATTGTATTCAAAGCATTTTAATAAATTCACTTTTCTCATTCATTTGTTACAAATAAAAAATCATTTTCTATTAATAATATTAATTTTTTGAATTTCAATATTGATCTATTTAACATGTATCGATATCAATAAATGTAAATTATTTTATAAAAAAATTAAATCATTATTTATATATTTAATATATAAATATATTTAAAAAGTAAAATAAGATTTATAGTTTTAATTGCAGTATTGCACTGATCCAGTTTTCTATTGATGTGAAAAAATAGAAATGAATGTATTTTGGAGAGAGTGAGGTTGCCGCTCCCACTCTTCAAGCGCGTGGGATTGTCCAATTATATATATATATATATATATATATATATATTTTATATTCGAATGTCGTAAATTGACAACCCTACCTTCCAAATTAAGTTTACATTGGAACGTGTAGTATACGCGTCTCAATGGTGGGGCCGTTTGATACTATGGCTAGGAAAAGTATTTTGCAAAAAAAAATGTTTTTAATTATTTTAAATTTTTAAAATTATTTTTTTAGTGATGCAAATAAATTAGTATTTGCGGTTACAGTTGAATGTTTTCAAAAATATATTTTTAATTTTTTTAATTTAATTGATTTATTTTTTTATAAAATATTTTTTAAATTTAATTTTTTTAAAATATTTATTTATCTATTTTTATTAAAAGTATTTTTTAAAATTAAAAAAATTAAAAATATAAATTTATTTTCTAAAAAAATATTTTTTCGAAATCCAATTTCAAATATTATCTAAATATATATTTTTCAAAAAATATATTTAAAAAAAACATTCAATAATAAAAAGAAATCTGCTAATTAAATTTAAAAAAATTAAAATATACTTTTAAAATATCTAACAACAATTCTAAACACTATTTATATTAATAATTTATTAAAAATAAAAATTATAAAAAATAAACATGAGAGCGGTAGTGAATGCAATGACTTCATAGATAGTCTATAGAAATATATCTGATTTGTTGTGTCGTTTGTTTCGTAATTTGTCAGATAAAACGGGGAGAAGATTTTTCGAATTGTCGTTTTGCTTGCTGACGTATGTAATTATTATTATTTTTTTAATAAAATTATTATTATTATTATTATTATTATTATTATTATTATTGAACTTAAATCTTTACAATGTTTAGGCCGTATTTGCTTAATCTGCGGTTTTAATTTTTAATTGAGTATAATTTTTTTTTCAACAGTGAGAAATTTTTATTAACAAATAAGTAGGTGAAAGATCCAATATTAAAATAATTAATTACTCAATATGTAGTATGAAATTTATCTCTAATTTTAGTAAGTAATACTTATGTATTTTTATATTTATATTTCATTCAAAATTAATGAAAAGGACATAAATGGATTTAATTAAAAGAAGTTAAAAAAATAAATAAATGGCGAGTCTATATTACTAAATTATATTTAAATAAATATTACTAGTAGTAGTTCAGCAATTGTAATATTGAGTTCAACTCACATAAAGAATATTTTAATTAAAAGAGGCAAATGTAAATATGTCTATGCTTAGAGGAAAGAATAGTATCACATCCTTAAATGTAAGGACACCTCGTGAATTAAAAAAAAAGACTTATTTGACGATTATCTCTACTCATCAAACACTCCACAAATATTGCATGTGATTAATGTTATTATTATTTTTTTTCTAAATAGTGATTAATGTATCACCTAAATAAATAAATAAATGTGTTTTTCTTAGCTGGCTTGCCGTACTTAATAACAATTTCTTATAAAGAAATTATTTATTTATTTAATTTCAAGGTGTGAGTTTTTTATTTTTTATTAATATACTAGAATCATTACAAGAATCAAATTAGAGATATGGTATGGATAATATGTTGTGCGTCTCTTTCAGTTTAATAAAAGATTTTGAATGTAAATTTTTTATATGCTATTATATTTATGGCTCTTGAAATTCTATTCAGTACTAATAGAATTAATTTTAATATGTAATTATAATTAACTCGCTAAAAAAATGTAGGTAATATGACAAAAATATTAGGGGTTCGAAAACCCTTTGAGTCGGACCAAAATTCAACAAGTGGAATGCAAATTACATACAAAGAATCTCTAAATTTCAATTCGATTCGATTTGAATATATAAAAATTCCCATGAATGAATGAGACAGTCAATTATCCAATATTTAAATTAAATAATAAACAATAAATAAAGTTGATTGAATCAATCTAAACATGTGAACCGGTGGGGTTGGATTCGGTTCAAAGAGCAGGGAGAGGTTAGGCAAGAGGCAATGGCAATAGTTAGCACGGGAGAGGGGGAGGGGTGGCCCACTGTGGTCCGCAACAAAACGTCAAATCCAAATTGTAATCAAAATGTAATCACCGTCCAATCTCTCTTCATAGTTGACCATCGCACAGTTCCACTTTCCTCAATAATTACAATACCAAAGAAATTAAAGCATCTTTATATATTTACCAAATCCTCCTTCACATTAGTAATATTTTCATTTTTGTGATAATAAAATATTTGCATCCTCACATTATTCTCTTAGAATACTGAATCCTAACTTTTTTTTTTTTTAAGTAAATTATTTGATTGATTCAATCTAATAGAAATATATATAAATTTGTTAAAAATTATAGGAGATATGATAATAAAAATATTCACAGTACCTAGATTAATAACATAATAATTATTTGAATCACCAACACACAAAAATATTACAACAAGTCGACAGAAAAAAATATTATTACAATAAAATAAAACCAAATATTAAAATCACTAAAAAAAATAAATGAAATAAAAATTTAGATTTATATGAAATAAAAACTTATTTTATAAATAAATTTATAATATAAGATGTAGACGAGTGACTTCAAGCCAATAATTATCAAAAAATTACCATTTTTTACTTAAAAAATCTGGCAGCAAGAGAAAGAAAGTTGAAAAAAAAAGAGAGAGAAAATTAAACTGTTTTTTTTTTTTCTTATGGTTAGATTTTTCACAACTTTTTTCTTTTTTAAAAATGATTTATATATATATATA
>CATIWF010003205.1:0-27818 GCA_949630135.1 Balakata baccata | reverse complement strand
GATGGCTTGATCACACCTCAAAATACTAGTAATGTTGTGTGTTTCTTTGAGAGAAAAATTAACCTTTTAATTTTTCTTCTCCCAATAATTTTTTCTTATATATTCTCTATTTTTTGGGGTCTTTTAGATCCAAAAGAATATCATTTTCATAGAGCAAAAATTAAGAGAGGAGAAAATTGGGAGTTATGAATAGTAAATTTGGTTTAAATGGCCATTTAAATGCCATATGCGGCAGTTGTGCGCGGCCCAACTGGCCTGCATGGCAGGCCAATCGATAGGCCTGCTTGGCCAGCAAACCCGTGCGGGCCCAACAACCTTCCCGAGTGATTTTTTCCTGCGATCTTATCGTGAACAGACTTGAAATAATTCTCCCATATTTTGGATCCCATCCAAAGCCATTTTACTCATTCTTTACATATCCAAAGCGTGTGACCCATTAGGTTCCCGGTTATGTTGGTCATTTAAATTATCAAATAATTTAAACAAGTCATGAGCAGTATCTAGCAACACATCATGACCCCCAATTGACCGGAAAGTCAATGATTTGATTACGAACCTTTCCATAGACAATAATATGTGCAACTCGTCCTTTTACCATTCTATACCCCACTCGGTTCAGAGCATGGACTATGTGTCAGTACCCGCTAGATTGATTACGTCACACCTAGCCCAAGTGATTTTAGATCTTGTCACTGAGACTTATTACTCAATTAGACATGTCACTAAAGACTATCTTCATGACAGTTCCACTCTGGCCAGAGATTCTCGAGTAATGATCCCAACAAGAGGCCATGGGTATACTCTCCCTCTATCAAGAGCGGTGAATCCTCTATTGGCTACCCAATTACCTTCAAATACCTCAAGCTATACCCAATCACCACCCTATGAGCGACCTCTATAAGGCAACAAGGAATGGAGTCAAAGCACAGAATCAATATCCAAGATATCCTTGAGTACCTCAAGTCTAAGGATACATGCACCATTGATATGATGAGACTATCATTGATATTTGAATAGATAATCCATATGATTGTCTCATAGCAGGTTATCCAATGTACTTAACTACTCTTAGCAAGCATCCACATGTTAACTTTGAACATCTCATATTCATAGCTTATGAGATCTACTACTTGATCCAATCAAGGAGTTTAACATATGCTAGTTTATCCAGATCAACCATTTCCTGTCTTGTTGATCCTATGACTAGGGATAATTTAGATATTAACATAATTACACATGATAGGAATTTCATTATCATGACCCCATCATGATTTCCTTCATGTTATGTTTCATATCATAGTCTTTCATTAATTAGTTTAAGATCTATATCAATTCATATGCAAATGAATACTAATATAATGAAAGAATGTCTTTATTAATATGTACACTAAGTGTTTGAGGTGATTTCCTTTTAGGTATATCTCTAACACAGCCTACTCATCAGCAAATGCTTTAACAATAGGAGGAGAAGGGAGCTTCATATCTAGGACATAAGCTATCTTCTCAGCTTTGAGAATAATTCTCAAATTTCCAAGCTAGTCCAAGAGAATGAAGCATAAGTTCACATTAGTAGACATGATTCTAGCAACCTAGATGTAAAAGAAAGCATGTTAGAGAATGTACATGAATGCATGATATTGGGTCTTTAATGACGCATTATGGCTCCCACTATTTTATTGCAAATCTATAGCCCTCAATATGAATATGAGAGAAATTATATGGAAGTTCTCCTTGCATTCATCTGAGAGAACCTATATGGAAGTTCTACTTGACTACTCTAGCAAGCATTCACATGTTAACTCTAAACATCTTATGCTTACAAGTTATGAGAACTACTGCTTGATCTAATCAAGTAGGATAACATGTGCTTGCCTGTCCGGATCAATAGTATCATGTTTCATAGATCTTATGGCTATAGATAGTTTAGATACAAGCATAATTACACATGATAGGAATCTCACATCATGATCTCATCATGATTTCATTCATGTTATGTCTTGTATCAAGGACTTTTATTAATTTATTTAAGATCTTATCATTTCATATAAATTAACATAAATATAATGAAAAATACCTTTATTCATATAAAAGAAATATATACATATAGTCCTAAAGATGATTGTATTTTGAGTACTTCTTTTACACAACCTACAGCTCTACTACCACTACAGAACAAATGCCTAGCCGACATACAAAGCCACCACGCCAAGCATAGTATATATCCTGAAGAAGTCTACCACTTCCAGCTTCACCTGGATTTAATTTACTTGATCCATCCATATTGAGCTTCCAATAATCAATTAAAGGAAAAGACTAATCAAACATAGCTATTTGTTTAGGTCTTTTGGGGATAAGGGTCATTAGATCATGAGCAAAGGTTGATTCTACATCTTCCTACATTCTTTTTAGAGAGCATTTTTTTGTTCCACACCAAATTTTATTTGATGGAAGATGGCTTCATTGTTCCACTTTCAAAGCCACCATAGTATCACTGCCCATCTCTTGCCCCAATTCTAGGATTCCTATTGCAAAACACCACTTTATATTACTAGTCATCCACTCTTGCAAATTGCAACTCCTTCCTCTCTAGTACATAGTAGACCCCAGAATTCTATTCCAATGTGCAGTAGCTTTAACACAATCGCGGATAATTGTCTCATAGGTAGCCCTATAAAGTGGACACATATTATAGTCAATGAAACCCTACCTTTTGTCATTCCATATTTGTCATTATTTTCTAGTGATAAGCTAGCCACAAGAACACAAATTCTCTATAGGACTTTCACTTTCCAAATCAATGACCAAACCCCATTATGGATTTCATTCATTCCTTACTGCAAGAAGAGATTGTAAATTTGATTGGGAATGGACTCCAAGGGGAAAGGTGCTAATAAAAATGATCTAAGGCTATACAATTTAAATGTATAGCAAAGTCTATGATTCGATGCACGATTTGTTGTAGAAGAAAATTATGGAATTCAACTATCTTCCAACCATTACTATCCCAATAACTCGTAATAGATCTCCCAATCACAATATTTGGAAAAGATCCAATTACTATATCCACAATAGGGTATTCACCTATCCAGATATCTAGCCAAAATCATTTATCCAAACCATTTTCAACTGCAACTTGAATCCCTTGCCCAATAATGCTAGTCACTAACACTAGGCCCTGCTAAAGGTTAGAAGCACCTAAAACAACATGAAAAATGTCCAAACCTATATAAGCTTGACCATTTTTAGCTACCAGTAGCCGAACCCATAAAGATCATGATTAGCAATCATCTTCCATATTAGTTTAGAGAGGCCATCCTGGTTAAGTAATTGTGGGGGTCAAATTACCAAACCACCATATTGTTTAGGCCTCATAGCTATTTGTCAATTAATTAAATGAAGTGATCTAGCACTTATTTCATGACCTAAAATGAGCTCTAGCAAACCCTGTCTGCCTCATCATAAAAGTTCAGAGGAAGTCAAGTTATTTTCATTGAATAAAAAGGAAGGGCATTAGGCCCATGTTTGGTGGGAGTAATGTGCCCAGCCAAAGATAAACTCTTTGTTTTCCAATTAGCAAGCCTGCTCTTGACTTTGTCTAAAATATGTTGAAAAGAAATTTTAAAGGCCCTATTGTTACTTGTTGGAGCTCCAAGATAAAAGCTTAGATCATTCATGGTTGGAATGCTAGCAACTGCAGAAATTTTGTCCACAAGATCTTTCTCCATATTTTTAGAAAATAAAATGTGGGATTTATAATAGTTGACCTTTTAACCGAACTAGCTACAAAAGGAATCCAGAACATCTTTAATAACTATCATCTGCTCCACCAATGCTTCAACAAATAAAACAATATCATCTGCAAAGAAAATATGACATAAGGTAGGACCATTTCTAATTGGTCTAATTAGATGCCAAATTCCAATTGAAATAGCATGATTGATCATATGGCTCAAGCATTCAATACAGAGCACAAATAAATAATGTGATAGAGGATCCCCTTATCTAATGCCACTGGATGGAGAAAAGTGTTGGATTTTGAATATGTAACATGTATAGAAAATGCAATGAAAAATAAATTTGTTTAAAAACCCGAATCAAAGGATTCTACTTATACCATCAAAATCAATAACCAAAACATAATTTAAAGATGATTACCTTTAAGTTTTTTTATTTCTTCCTTCTTTTCTCCTTGTCAAGTTATTGCAAACCACAACAATCCAAGGATAGAATCGCCTCTATTGTTGATCCACATAAAGAAACGAATATGGAAACCTCAAAGGCAATGGCTAGAACTTTCACTTTATGCCAGCAAGGTGATATGTTCTTAAGTGTTTATAGAGAGAATTAACTTTTAATTCTTTAGAGGCTTATTAATTTTCTAATGTAAAATAGTTTATATGTGTTTCAAAAACATCCTAGGATTTAGAGTCTCACTCAAACCCAAAATCTATTAAAAAAAAAAACTATGAAAATAGGGATTTTGGGGCTATAGGGGGGGATAGGAGTGTAGGCCTGCGGCATGCAAAACTTTTTAACGATCGTGACATCGTCCAGCCCCAAATCTCTATCTCATATTTTAGATCCTATACAAGATCATTTTACTCCTTCACACTTTCAAAATGTGTGACCCATTAGGTTCTTGATTATTTTGGCCATATAGATCAATGCTTGATCTCGAGCAAGTCATGAGTAGTATCTACCGAAAAGTCAATGGTTTGACTACAAACCTTTATATAGATAATAATCCGCATAATTTGTCATTTCTCCATTCTGTACCCCACTCAGTTCAAAGCATGGACTTTGTCAGCTCCTACTAGACTGACTATGTCACACTTAGCCCAAGTGATATTAGATCTTATCATTAAGAGTGATTACTCTATTAGACATATATTGAAGGCCATCCTCATGAAATTTCCACTATGGCTAGAGATTCTCGAGTAATGATCCTGACAAGAGGCTATGGGTATACACTCCCTCTGTCAGGAGAACTGAATCATTTATTGGCTACCCAATTACTTTCGAATACCTCAAGTTGTACCCAATCACCACCCTATAAGCGGCCTCTATGAGATAACAAGGAATAGAGTCAAAGCACATAATTAGTATCCAAGATATCCTTAAGTACCTCAAGTCTAAGGATACTTGCACCATTGATATGATAATATTATCATTGACATTTGAGTAGATAATCCATATAATTGTCTTATAGTAGGTCATATAATATACTTGACTACTCTTTTCAAGCATCCACATGTTAACTCTAAATATCTCATGTTTACAACTTATGAGATCTACTGCTTGATCCAATCAAGGAGTATAACATGTGCTAGTCTATTCGAATCAACAATGTCCTATCTTATTGACTCTATGACTAGGGATAATTTAGATACTAATATAATTACACATGATAGGAATCTCAATATTTTGATCCCATCATGATTTCCTTCATGCTATGTTTTGTGTCATGACTTCATTAAATGATTTAATGATCTATATCAATTCATAAGTAAATGAACATCAATTAAAGAAAAATGCCTTTTATTCATATATAATGAAAGTGTACAATGAGTGTTAAAGGTGATTGCTTTTAGAGCATTTTTTCTAACAAAGTCCCACTTGCACTAATGCCAATTGCTTTTGTATTTAATTCCATAGGGGAGTACATGAGAATTGTTCTTCTTTTGGGGAAGTGGCTAAGTTAGAGGACCAGCGATATTCTGATCAGTTGGCACTTTCTACTTTTACATCATTCCTACCAATGATTTCTCTAATCAAATGGTATCTTCAGAGCACTTATTTAGACCTTTGATGAGACCGTGGCTCCTTTACTTGCATAATGGCTCCATTGTCATTACAATATAGTTGTATTAGATCAATAATGCTAGGAACCACTTTAAGTTCCATGATGAATTTCTTTATCCAAACCGCTTCCTTAGCCACCTTGGAAGCTGCAATGTATTATGCTTCGGTTGTGGAATCAACAATCGTCTCCTATTTGGAACTCTTCCAACTAACTACCCCACTAATCAAAATTAACATATAAACTGACTGGGATTTTAAATCATCCCTATCAGATTAGAAGCTGGCATCGGTATTCCTACTTACAGCAAGATCTTCATCTCCATATACCAAGAACACATCCTTAGTCCTTCTTAAGTACATAAGAATATTCTCGATAGCCACCCAATAATCCTCACTAGGGTTTGATTAGTATATACTCGTCACACTCAGAGCATATGATACATTTGGCCTCGTACATATCATAGCATACATGATTGATCCTATAGTTGAAGCATATGGGATCATACTTATGGCTATCTTTTTGTCTTATGTCTTTAGACACATAGACTTTGAGAGGGTGACCCCATGAGTCATGGGAATGAATCCTCTCTTGGACTGCTGCATGCTATCTAAACCTCTTTAGCATCTTATCTATATATATAGATTGTGAAAGACCAAGCAACCTTTTAGATCTATATCTATAGATCTTTATCCCTAAAATATAGGTTGCTTCTCCAAGGTCTTTCATAGAGAAAGTTTTGGATAACCATATTTTGACTAATTGTAAGACCGAGACATCATTTCCAATGAGTAATATCTCATCTACATACAATATAAGGAATACGACTGCACTCCCACTAACCTTCTTATACACACAAGGTTCATCCGAATTTTATAAGAAACCAAACTATTTGATTGTCTCACTATTAGAGAGGTGCTCTAAAGGCAATCACCTTTAAGCACTTATTGTACAAACTCATTTTAAATGAATAAAAAGACATGTTTCATTTAATTGATGTTTATGTATATTATAAAATGATAGTGATCTTAAATCAATTGATAAACTCATTGATACATAACATAGCATGAAGGAAATCATGATGAGATCATAATAATAAGATTCCTATCATGTGTAATTATGTTAATATCTAAATTATCCCTTATCATCGAATTAATGAGATAGGACATTATTAGTCCAGATAGACTAGCACATGTTATACTCCTTGATTAGATCAAGCAATAGATCTAATAAGTTATGAACATGAGATGTTCAGAGTTAACATATGGATGCTTGCTCATAGTAGTCAAGTACATTGTATGACTTGCTATGAGACGATCATATGGATTATCTATTTAAATGTCAATGATAGTCTCATCATAACAATGATGTAAGTATCCTTAGATTTGAGGTACTCAAGGATATCTTTGATACTGATTCTGTGCTTTGACTCCATTCCTTGTTGCCTTATAGAAGTCGCTCATAGGGTGGTGATTGGGTACAACTTGAGGTATTCGAAGTTACTTAGGTAGCCAATAGAGGATTCATCGCTCCTGATAGAGGGAGAGTATACCTATGGCCTCTTATCAGAATCATGACTCGGGAATATCTGTCCAGAGTGAAAATATCCTGAAGATAGTCTTTAGTGACATGTCTAATAGAGTAATGAGTATGCAGTCAGTCTAGCGGGAGTTGACACATAGTCCATACTCTGAACCGAATGGGGTATAGAATGGTGAAAGTACGAATTGCATAGAAATTGTCTATGGAAAT
Source organism: Balakata baccata (assembly GCA_949630135.1). Classification (NCBI taxonomy): domain Eukaryota; kingdom Viridiplantae; phylum Streptophyta; class Magnoliopsida; order Malpighiales; family Euphorbiaceae; genus Balakata; species Balakata baccata. The sequence goes on along the minus strand of CATIWF010003205.1, from coordinate 20,266 downwards.
ATTCGTAGAAAAACCACTGACTTTCTAGTCAATTGGGGTTCATGATGTGTTGCTAGATACCGCTCTTGACTTGCTTGAATTAATTGTTAATTTGAGTGGCCAATATAATCGGGAACCTAATGGGTCACATATATTGGAGGTGTGAAGAATGATTAAAATGGTCTTGGATGAGAGAATTATTTGTGGTCGGATCATGATGGGATCGCGGGAAAATTTCTAAAAAAAATTCGCTTAGGGGTGAACGGGCCCGCTGGCCTGTTGGGAGGCCAGTAAGCCCATGCATGCACAGCTGCGTGTATATTGCTACCTTGGCCAGCAATGGCTGAGATTAGCCCCATAATTGCTCATATTATCATGCTTATTTGATTTTGAATCAAATTTGGATTAGAGTGGGACTCTAAGAACCCATGGTAGAAATAAGAGACGAGAAAATTATTTTTGGAGTGAAAAAATAATTCGAGACACCAAAATTAATTGAAGTGTTTAATTATATTTTCTCTCAAAAGAACAATCTTCATTACTAACATATTGAGATGGTTCTAGCCAATTTTTTTTTTTGGATTTTATTCTTCAATCTTCGCGTGAATCACCATTAGAGACATCCTACTTTGGATTGTTATGGTTTACAACAACCTGACAAGAAGGAAAATTCAAGAAACAAGCCAAGAAATTAAAGGTACTAATTTCTATCTTTGCTTTATTAAATTAGTTTTAATGGCACAAGTTGTATCCTATGAACCGGATTTTGAAAAGTTTTAATTTCTACTGCGTTTTAGGAAAGTATTCATTTTCAAAACCCATCACTCATCAAACCAGATATTCCAACTCTAGCATTCTTGCTTCAATCCATAAATGGATTTTTGAAGCTTGCAGAACTTTTGGCCATCTTTAGATGTGAAGCCCTATGGTTGTGTCATGTACACATCCTTAGTAAGGTTTCCATTAAGGAAAGTTGTCTTCACATCCATTTGTCATATCTCATAATCATAATGAGCAATAATAGCTAGGAGTATCCTTATGGATTTAAGCATAGCTACAGGAGAAAATGTCTCGTCATAGTCAATTCCTTATCTTTGATGTAACCTTCAGCTACTAGCCTAGCCTTATAGGTAACAATGTTACCCTCCATGTCGCTTGAAGACCCATTTGTACCCTATGGGTTTTATCCCTTCGAGTGGATCAACCAAAGTCCATACTCGGTTTTCATATATGAAATCCATTTCTAACTTCATGGCTACTAACCACTTGTCAGATTTTAAACTATTCAGAACTTCTTCATAGGTTGTAGGCTTATCATCTTCTATGAGCAATATGTCATTCTATTCACTAATAAGAAATCCATATCTCTCTAGAATAGTGCATAACCTACTAGATCTACGAAGTTCTTTTACTTCAAAAGGTCCAGCTGCTACTTCATTTATATGATTAACAGCCTCAGGTTTGGCCAGTTGATATGCATCTATTTGAGCATCTTGAACTTTTTCAAGTTCAATCTTGCTCCCACTATCTCCTTTCAGAAGAAACGTTTTCTCTAAGAAGATAACATACTTTGAAACAAACATCTTTTGTTCCAAAGTGTGATAGAACCGATATCCAATCATTTCTTTAGGATATCCTACAAACAGACATTTGTCCGATTTAGCCTCTAACTTATCTGACATAATCTGCTTCATATAAGCCAAATAACCCCATACTTTCATATGAGAAAAGATATGGTTTCTTGTTTGTCCACATCTCATATAGAGTAACATCAACTGACTTTGATAGGACTTTATTTAGAATATAAACAGTAGTCTCAAGTGCATAAGCCTAAAATGATTTAGGTAGATTTGCTAAGCCTATCATCGAACTCACCATGTTTAACAAAGTTTGGTTTCTCCTTTCAGCCACGCTATTGTGTTGTGGCATGTAAGGTGGAGTCCATTGGGATAATATCCCATTATCCCTAAGATAATCTAAAAACTCTTGGCTCAAGTATCCACCAATTTGATATGATCTAAGTGTTTTAATACTTTTGCCAAGTTGTTTCTCTACTTCATTTTTTAATTCTTTGAACTTTTCAAAAACTTCAAATTTGTATCTCATAAGATACAAGTACCCATACCGTGAATAATCATTAATAAAGGTAATGAAGTAGTTGAAACCACCTCTGGTGTGTATGGATATTGGACCACATACATCCGAATGTATTAGGTCTAATGGCTCATTAGCACATTCATCCTTTCCCTTAAAGGGTAACTTTGACATCTTGCCTAATAAGAAAGATTCACATCTGTCATATGATTCTTAATCAAATGACCGTAAGCTACCACTCTTGTGTAGCTTATTCATGCACCTCTCACTTATATGGATAAGGCAACAATGCTATAAATTGGATGATTTCAAATTATCTTGTTTTTGCCTTTTATTGTCATTAATATTTAAAATTGGATTAGACATATCTAATATGTATATATCATTGCATAATGTACCACTTGCATAAAAGAATATCATTTAACATAATAGAACAACTATTGTTACTAAATGTCAAATGAAATCCATTCTTATTTAAATAAGAAATCGAAATAATATAATTAGTCAAAGTAGGTACATAAAAGCAATTATCCAAATCTAAAATAAAATCCACTAGGGAGTGTTAATACATATGTTTATACAACTAATGCAGCAACCCTTGCTCCATTATCGACACGCATGTCTGACTATTTCTTGTTAAGCTACTTACTGTTCCTTTGTACATAACTATCCTTCTTGATAAAAGGCAAGACTGTCTTGAGCATTTTGATAAACTCGAGTATTGTGGATGAAATCTTATTCATCCTATAGTTATGCATAAAATGCGCATAACTATCGCACAAGCTAGTGATAATTAAGTCTATACTTAATTCATGGTCCATAACAAAGCCCAATCGACTTAATCTCTCAATATACCCATTTATCTTCAATGCATGCTGCACTGGAAATGTTCTCTCAACCATCTTGAAGCGAAAGAGCAGCTTAGAGATCTCAAACATTTTGGATCATGCTTACTTATCAAAGAGCTCTATAAGATGGTATACTATGGTATTAGCGTCCATAGCCTTACGCTGCTTTTAAAGCTTAGGTGACATAGAGGTGATCATAATACAGCCTGCCAACTCACTATCATTAAGATGCTTCTTATTTTCCTTCTGAATATCTTCAGAAGGACTAGCAGTAGGGGGATCGAGAAGTAGCTCATCTAGGACATAGGCTATTTTCTCACCTTTGAGAACTATTCTCAAATTCCTAAGCCAGTCCAAGAAGTTTGGCTCAGTCAGTTTATTCGAATCCAAAATTACTCGCAGGTTCACATTCAATGACATGATGATGATTCTAGCAACGTAAATGTAAAAGTGATCATGTTAGAAATGTACATAAAAATGCATGATTAATAGGTCTTTAATAAAATACATTATGGCACCCGATATTTATTGCGAATCCATTGCCCTCACTATGAATCCGAGAGAACCTATGTGGAAGTTCTCCTACTGGGTCAATATCAGATATCTCTAAGAATGACCTTGGGTTTGCCCGACTAGCCACCTTAGGTCTAAAGGTAGGTATCTAATCCATACCAATTGTATTCTCATGCAACTATTGACTATAGTGTTATCAACTGTTGATGTGTGCACTCTTATTGAGTTATCAATTTCTTGATGCTTGTACATCTCATATACAGTTACCCAACTCCATCTCTATCAATATTAACCTTGGGTTTGCCCAACAAGCTAATGTGTCTAGTTAAAGCTAGCCCATTAATGATGAAATTTGATTTCAATGGTTTGAATATATTCTAGTAGAGTGGGCTTGGGTTTGCCCAACAACCCTAACTCTAAAAGAACTCTCATTCTTGCCATATTAATTGAAGATGTAAGCCTTATTGTTGTTTAAGTGAGGGATTTTCTTAATTTAGTCTCATCATTATTTAACTAGCATTATACTATCATCATCATAAGAATATACAAAGATAGTTACATTAACTATATAGTATGATTATGGACATACTAATATCAATCCTTTGAGCTAAAAAGGGGTTGATTAGGTCTCACCTAGGTTAATGCATGAGTTATAACCCAAATATAGAAATCAAATTCCTATTTCTAATTCTTCTTGTTTACGGCACCACCTTTTTGCTTCTTGCTCTTTTGTATCTCCAATAGATCCTAATCCTATATAATCTAATTACAAATTTCATAATAAAAAACCTCAATTTATATTTGAGGGGAGTTAGATGATAAGAGAAATATATGAGACAAAAGAAGAAGCAAGGACACACACGCCCTATTTACCATAAATCAAAATAACCATACATGCTCAATTACATTAGGCTAAAGTTTATAATCATCTATCATGCAATCCATACATCCCTAGCATGCATTCTCTAATGCATAAAATAATGGTAAATAAGAAAATGACGATTTTGGATTCTAATTTGAAAAACCAGTTTCAACACTTGAACTGAAATTGCTTACTTATGTTGATTAGGTTAATTCTATTTTGTATCCAATTTCAATATGGATTTTAATATTTAATCAAATTAAATTAAATTCTATATATCCAGAAATTAATTCAAAATTAATTTACCTTCAAGACAAGTTATAATAATGCTAAAATCAAACAATTCAATTTCAAATATACCCTCATATACCTCATGTAGACCCATATATGATCACTTTAAGTCACATAATCATGCATAACAATTAACTCCTAGTTAATAGGTGTTACAGATCACAAAATGAGTCACAACTAGGCCACAAGTCACACCTGTGACTCCTTACATCACATCTGTGAATTTGTGCCAAAGAGATCCAGAAGGGTTCCTAACTTGGTTGACGCCCAAGTTCACACCCAGGCAGAGTGTCATGCCCGTGTCTCTACCAATCACACTCATGACTGTCGAAGCGGGGCTTTCATTTTAAAAGCCTAGAGATAGTCACACTCTTGACTACCCACAGTCACGCCCATGACTCCCTACATTTAATATAGCAGATAGAGTGTTTAAGGTAGCTCAACAGCTAGAATTACAATAAATGAAGCTCCAACGACTCTAATCTTTAGAGGGATTATAAAAGGCCTTCATTTATGTCTCATAATAGAAAAAGTGAACCATCTTTGAGTGCTTATTTACTTCTTGAGCTTGAGCTTTCAATACTTTCAACTACCTCTCATTATTTCTCTCTTGCAATCTTTAAAACCTTAAGTGTTCTTGAGCTTTTGAGTTGAGTGTTAGTAGTTTTGCAATCAATCATTCAATAGGTCTTTGAGTGAGTTGGGTTGGGAATTTAATACTTATTGTGAGGGTTTAAGTGTGAGCCTTGGGATTAAAATACTAGGGTAGCTTGTTTCAAGCTTGTAAGTGTTTAATTTACACCTTGAAGTAGATTATTAGTGGATTGAAACTCTCAACTAAAGTTAGGGAAAGGAGTAGACTAAGAGGGTCGAACCTCTATAAATTACTTATGTTCTCTTGCTCTTTTTGGAGAAATTTTTAATTTCCATTCCATTTAAAAATCCCAATTCACCTCCTTCTCTTGGTACTTATGGTATTTCATTTGGTATCAGAGGAAGGTCTCCTCTAGTGAAGATTTAATCATCTTGGAGTAAAGATCATGGCATCCATAAGTCAAGTTCCCAATGTTCACCGACCAAGCTACATAAGATCTTTATTCTTTGATAGAACTGATTATGCTTATTAGAAGAATAAGATGGAGATGTTCTTAGACAGTAAAGGTGTCAATCTTTGGGATATTATTGAAGAAGGATTGACTCTACCTATGGAAAAGGATGAAAGTGGAAAGAAAGTGCCTATTCTAAGAAGCAAGTGGACTAAAGAGCAAACCGAAGCTAATTTGAGAAACAAAAGGCCAACAACATTCTCTATTGTGCTTTGTGTAGAGAAGAGTATAATGGAGTTGAGCATTTCAGGTCAGCTAAGGAAATTTGGAATGCTCTAAGAACAAAGCATGAAGGAACTAATCAAGTTAGAAGCAAGAAGCTCCAAATGCTCTGTAGAGAGTTTGAGTTATTTGATATAAAGCCAACTAAAAAAGTAAGTGACATGTATAGTAGGCTTATCAAAGTCATCAACTCTATGAGGAAGCTTGGTAGGCATTATTCTCTTGAAGATATCAACAATAAGATCCTTGTAAGCTTACATTAAAGGTAATGGGAAGCTAGAATTTTCTCAATTGAAGAATCCAATGATCTCTCTAAACTTCCTGTGGATGAGTTATTAGGAAAGCTTCTCGCTCATAAGATCAAGATGTCTTAAATGAATGAAGATGAGAAGACAAAGAAAGACAAGGGAATTGCTCTTAAGGCTAGTAAGGAGGCAAGTGAGAGTGATTCAAGTGATGATGACTTAGTCATGATTTCTAGAAAAGTCGAGAATCTCATCATAAAGAAGAAAAGGGAGAAATTCTTCAAGAAGCAAGACTCAAGCAAGACATATCAACTTATTTGCTATGAGTGCAATAAGCCTAGACACATTCGATCAGAGTGCCTAAGATTGAAGAAGTCTTATAAGAAGAACAAGAAGGAGAAGAGGAAAACCTTCAAAGCAACTTGGGATGACTCTAGCGACTCAAGTGATGGAGAATCGAGTGATGAAGCTGCTAACCTTTACTTCATGGAAATTGAAGAGCCTTCCACCAATAAGGTAACTCAAGAACTTGATCTTGCTTCTAATGATGATGACATGATGCATGTTATTGAAAAACTTATGCATAAGTGTGAAAAATATTCTTATAGAGAATTAATTCACTTAAAGAGGTAGTTAAAACTCTAAAAGGAGAACTTGAGAAATCAAGAACTTTTAATGAAGAGTTAACTAAATCCTTAGATGAACACAATTCTACTAAGGATAAGGTTTTAAATGATCATACCAAACTTATTGAGAAAAATGCATTATTAGAAAAAGAGTTAGTAGTCTTAAGAATTCCATTTCTAGATTCAACAAGGGGAAAGAAATCCTTAATGGGATGATTGCTATTAATTTCACCCCTTTTTAATGTAAAAATAGAATTGGATTTGGCAATTGGCATGCTAGTTCCTTAAAATCTAAAAGTCTAAGTGTGCCTATCACTAGGACTTATTATGAACATAGTTTGAGAGTTAAAGGACCTAAGAAGTGTAATGGAAACAAAGCCAATGGCCCAAGAGCCAAAGGTAATAGAGGACCTCCTCCTAGGAGATATCATCATGCCCTTTCACATAGTTTTTATGGTTATCAAAGGAAGGGACATACACCTCATGTTATATGTCATTATTGTGGTGCACATAGACATATTAACATGAGATGTTTGATAATGAAGACTCATTTTTATCCTTCTAATGCTAACCACTAGGGACCTAAGTATATTTTGGTACCTAAACTTGAATGATTTCTATTTTTATAGATATGCTAACACAACTGGTATCTAAATAGTAGATGTTTAAGGCATATGACTGGAAATGCCAACCTATAGTAGATGTTTAAGGCACATGACTGGAAATGTCAACCTATTAACTCATTTAGAGATGAAGAAAGGTGGCAAGGTAACATTTGGAGATAATGTCAAAAGTAAGATTATTGACATTGGACAGGTTGATAAGAAAGACTTAACTCTTATTAAAGATATTCTTTTGATTGATGGGTTAAAACACAATTTGCTTAATGTTAGTCAATTATATGATAAGGGATATAATGTAACTTTTGAACATTCAAAATGCTTTGTAACTCGAATTTTGGATAGCAAAGTTATTTCTAATAGTGAAAGGGCTAACAATGTCTACACAATTGATCTAACCTCTTTGGCTAATCAAGATGTTGAGTGTTTTGTAGCTATTAAGAATGACACATGGATTTGGCATAGAAGATTTGGACATGCTAGCAAAAAGCTCATTGGAGATTTTAAGCAAAATGAACTAGCCATTTGCTTATCCAAAATCAATTTCCAAAAGGACAAGGTTTATAAAGCATGCCAAATCAGAAAAACAAGTACGAAGCTCCTTCAAACCAAATAATATTACTAAACTCCTTCAATTGGTGCATATGGATTTACTGTACAAGCTGTTGATGAGCTACATATGATATTGTACAATGTATAATTGTAGTGTAGACATTAGTAGTAGATAATTATTTATTCACAAAATTAAGTATTTAGTGCAGGTGGGAATTTCAATTAATTAGTTAGAGGTAATTTTCTTTGTCTCCTTAATTTCTCGGATTTAAGCTGTATATATGCTCTTTTCTTCTTCATATTCAACATATATGAGGTTTACATCCAAAAAACTTAAGGTTTACTTAGAATCTCAATATTATTTTCAAAGAAAAATATTTTTTAACATCATTATGTTTAAATTTAAACTATAGATATTAATATTTTTAACATATAATCGTACATAAAATAGGTTTAATATAATCACTTCTTATATTTTACTATATATCAAAATGATAAATATTATTTTTTATATAAATTCTTTGTGATCAATTCAATTCAGTTGAATCTCTAACCATTAATTCTCTGACTTTTTTATTCATTGGCTGGGTCGGTGAAATCTAAAATCCATACTACTTAGTTTCTACATGGTAATTGATCATTAAATTTGCTAAACTATAGGTTGATAGTTAAAAATAGACGTGGTAATTAGTTATCGCGTCAAAAAAAAAAAAAAATCAAGTTATGGTGTCAAACATAAATACCAAATTGAGATGTGAAATTAAAAAAAAAAAAAAAGTTAATCCATAGTTTTTCAATTTTTTCCGTTTGTCTCCTTAATCAGTATTTGGCATCAATTGTCCCTTAAAATTTATTTTGATCCAATTTGCTTCATATGAAATTTAAAATATAAAACAATTTACCGTCTTTATTGGAATGCATCATAATCGAGAGTGAATTTCATTAACGGTTTTTCAATTATATAACTTGTAATAATTCGATACTTGAAAAATTATTTGTAATACAAACATACTACAGTTATATAAATTATAACAATTCAGTACCTTAAAAATTATTTGTAATACAAGATTACCTCAATTTTTATTTTGTAATACAAAAGTATCTCAATTTTTATTTTATAATTAAATAGTACTTTCGTATTTGAATGTTAGTCTTCTTAAAATAAGTATAATATAAAATATCCACATCAAATAAATTTTAATAAAAATAAAATTAGATGTAATATTCATATCAGATAAAATTCAATTTTACTGAATGTATATTACAACTAATTTTGTTCTTATTAAATTTTATCTGGACATTTTATATTATACTTCCATTAAAAAGACTAAGGGGTATTTGAGAGTGCTGTTAAGTGTTCCAAAAACATATTTTGAATTTTTTTGATTTAATTGATTAATTTTTTTTAATTTTATAAATTATTTTTTTCAAATATACTTTTGGAAAAAATATCTATTTACCTGTATTTACCAAAAATAATTTTCAAAACTCAAAAAGTTAAAAATACATTTTTTTTTTCCGAAAAAAGTTTTTTCCAAACATAATACTAAATGAACCATAATAATTAAAGACATAAGTACTATTTAGTTATAAAACAAAAGTTGAGATATTTTGATGTTACAAATAATTTTTAAAATATTGAATTGTCATAATTTATATAATTGAATATATTTATATTACAAATAATCTTTCAGATACCGAGTTATTATTAGTTAGATAATTGAGATATTTTTATATTACAAATAATATTTCAGTTACCGAATTATTACGAGTTATATAATCGAAAACCATGGATAAAATTCATCCGATAATCGACCCGTCAAATGTAAAATTATTCTTTGTCTCTCTCTTTTCTTCCTTCTCTTCCCCTTTCTTTCCTTGTTTTACTTTTCCGTCTCTTTCTTTAGGTAAAAACTGCAAATTATAGTGAGACCAAAAATAATTTTCAATAATTTCGCCCCAAATCCATCACCAAATTTCCTTCAAATTCCTTCTCCCAACCCTTTTCCAGATTCTTTAATTCTTTCTTCAAATCCCTCGGGCAATTCCATTAGAATTCCTCCACGATGTTGAACAAAATCCCATTAGAAATCACCCATGTTGGAAGATTCTTTCTTTGAAAAACAGATCAAGAACCAGTCCCATCTGCCTCTGAAATACTCAATGGCAACTGGGTAAAATGAAAGCTCGAAGCTTCTTCAAAATCTTGCAGCTGAAATTCATCAGATTGGGTGTTTCTAGGTTTCTGGGTTCATGAAACCGTATATAAAATATACTAAAAAACTTATTTGGGTTTCTGGGTTTATATACACTTAAATTACTTTGGCAATTGGAAATTCAGTTGTTTTTCATTAAGATTGTGCTTTGGGTTTCTGGGTTTTGCAGATTTGTTTTTTTTCTTTTGGTACAAGGGTTTTGCAGATTTTCAGTGAAGGACAGATAGCGAAGAGAAGGAAGGAAAGGGAGAAAAGGAAGGAAAGAGATCTATCGGTTTAAATTACACATCAACGAATCATTTTCATCTAGAATCGGATTCCGGTTGCCATGAGATAAATTGTTACATTTTTTTTTTTAATTTTACATAGAATAAATTGGACAAAAAAAAATTGGCTTCAGAATAATCAGAGCCAAAAATTAATTAAAAGAGCAAATTGAAAAATTCATAAGGACTATAGATAGATTATGCCAAAAATAAAAAATCAATAAACAAAATGCACGTGCATGTAAAATAAACAAAATTGTTTGAAAAATTTAAAATCGCAACCATATAATTTATGAATATTGATTTTACCATTTTTTATGGGTTTGATAGGATATGAATTTAATTCTTAAGGTATCCCCCACTCGAATTTGATTATATTATTATATAATTTTTTTATTTTTATTTTTAATTTTATTTTATTAAATTGTATTGTATACTATTTAAATTTAGTTCATATTTACTTAATTTAAACTTTAATTATATAATTTTATTTAGATATTCATTTTATTTTAAATTTTTATAAAATTATAATTTATATTTTGTACTATATTATATTTGATATGGAGAAAATTATTGTATTACCTTATGAGGTTTGACCTATTATATTAGTACCATATGAAATTTAAAAATTGTATGATAAGTCTCTTATATTTTATCATATTATACTGATATATCATTTAATTAGATTTTCTGTTAGAAATATTTTAAATTATGATGAAATGACAAATCAATCCTTACTATTATGTTTAAAAAAGTTTAAAGAAAATTATTATGTATCTTGTAAGATTTGATATATCATATTAATACTCATGATGTTCAATATTTTAGTGTCTTTCTGATAAAAAATTTAATAGATGAATAAATTAATAAAATAAAAAAAGTTGAATATATAATTTTTGAACATCAAGAAGCAATAATACAATAGGTTAAACTTTAAATGTAAATAATATAATTTATTCTTGAATATTCAATTATTAAATTTATTTCCATTTAGTTAAATGAGTATAGTATTAATTAGATTTAGACTATTTGATTTAGCTCTAGTGATCAGCTGTTAGAAGCCAGTGATAACGAATTTAAAATATATGGTTTTTATTTTTGGCATATATATATATATATATAAATGATTGTATAATTTATGAATACTAATATATCATTTTATTATAATTTATAAAATATTTATATACTGATTACTATGTTGTATTATTAATTTACTTATATTCTAAATTTTTAGTTATAATAATAATAGTAATAAATTATAATTTTTATACAATAAAACATTATTATAAATGAATATGTGAAGGTAACTAATATTAAAAATATGTTGTATAATATAATAATAAAAAATATATAAATAATTTACTTATATTTTAATAAATTATAGGCAAAACTAAATTTTTATAAAATTACTAGCGCACTCCGGCTAGTGGAAATAATATCTACTCATTTAATACTTGTATGTTTAAATTTTAAATACTATAATATAATATATTATATTTGAAATATTTTTATATAAATTTTTTAGAATTATTCATACAATCTAATAATCTTCTATAAAATTTTAGGATTTATATTCATTACAAATCACTGTAATTATTGAATAGTAAGTATATTTAAATTTCAGTATTCTTAATTTTTATTTAAAACGGATTTTTTATTAAAAAACTTATACATTATTAATTTTTAAAAAATTTATTTGCATATGGTAAAATTAAAATTTAGGGAAGGTATGTGTAATTTATTTATAATAAAAATAAAAGTGATCATGAAGGGAATTCGAAGAACAGCCAAGCAGAAGGAGAGACATCTGAAGGGACAAGTGACTGTGAGAGCATCCCATCATCACTCCTCTCTTGTCATTTGTCAGTTCCCTGGGAACCGCTTATTAACTCACATTTCGACTCTTCATCTTGTCCTTTATTTATATATATATATATATATATAGCAGAATCAAAATGAATGGGTGATTTAGATGAGACAATACAATCTAATTAAATATAATATTATTATAACGATTTCGATTAAAAAATAATATAAATTTATATATTATTATATATTTTTTAAAAAATTGAATAATGTAAATTCGACTCGTCAAAATATATAAAAAGAAAAAGATATATTTATATTAAAAAATGTATTATTTATACATTTAATTAATGAGTTAATTAATTAATTCAATATTCATTTTAAAAATTACAATCAATTAATGATAACTGATTGAATAATTGTTATGTTGATAAAGTAAAATACTTGAAGATTAGTACTAAAAGAATTAATTAAATTAAGTTTTTAAAAAATTAATTAATTAACAATAAAATCATTTTAATAATTTTTAAATTAAGTGATTTAATTGTATAAATTTATATAATTTTCACAATTTGGTTAATTTTTTTTTAAAAAAAGAGTGAATTACTCCTTATTCTCTGCTGTAAAAGTTGTAATTACCAAAGGAAAATGCGAAAGGTTTGCATTGGCATCCTAAGGAAAAAAAAAAAGTAAAATTTAGAAGGGAAAGGGTAAATTTCAACTACTCACTGAGGCGTAGATGGGATGAAACTGAATAAATAAATAAATAAAGAACTGAGAAAGAGAGAGAATTGCGGAGAAAAGGGAAGCGGATAGTGACGAGACGAAAAAAGAGTGGGACGGCCTTCATTTCCATTTCTATATTCTTTGGCAGCCTTTTTCTCCTCTAATTTTTCCTTAACCCTTTTTTTTTCTCTAATATATATATATATATTTTTTGTAAATATTTGATATTTCTCTAATATTTTTAATAACAAAAGTCTTCCCCCAAAAAAGGTGGGCCCCATCTGATGCTTCCAGCTGCCACACAACATAAATAAACAGAAGCAAAACTTATTTTCATATTTGGTTTTGTTTTATTTTGTTTGTAATTGTAACATATTCTTTTCTTGGGTTCTTCATATAGAGTCGAGTTGAATGAAATGGTTACAGGGTGTTTGATATTGAGTTTTAGAAAATTGATTTTAGAAAAAGAAATGTATTTTTAATTCTGAAATTATTTTTAAATATAAATAAGTAAATAAATAATTTTTTAAAAGTATATTTAAAAAATCAGTTTATAAAAAATAAAAAAAATCAAATATTTAATTTCAAAATTTCAAAATATATATTTAAGACACTTAACAGCAATTTCAAAAACTCTAATAGTATTTTCATTTATATAAAAATTGATTTAAATTTGGTCAATTTTTTTAAATGCTCAAAACTCAATCCTAAAAATATTTAAATTCAATTTGTCAAAATTCGACTCAATTAAAGAATTAAAGAAATAGTATATTCAACTTAATTCGACTCTAAATTGATTCAAAGTCAAAAAATTTTAGACTATTTAAATACGGAAAATATAAAAGTAATTTTATAAATAATAATAAGAACTAATACTTGATTAAGTTTGCAAATTTTATAAATCAGGTACCTTGATATTTAAAATCTACTCAATAAACTATTTAAACTCAAATTTAAATTGATTTATTTTAAATACGAATAGTTGTAAAAATTTAACTTAATTACACCCTATATTTTTCCATGATTCCATCTTTTCCCGTCATTATTAGCTTTTAGGAGTATTTTTCTAATTTTCCTTCTCGTTATGTGAATTTTCACATCATTTACAGGAAGAAGAATATGCGTAAAATGGGTTATTGATATTGGGAATAATATAATTTCCATTTAAGCAAGAAAGCATTAATAAATGAAACAATTAAGGGGATCAGAGTTTTAATAATTAGGACCACTTTGGAATTGGATGGTATGATAAGAAGGTTAACATTGTGAGCTTTAGCTCACCTTTTTGTAAAAAAAAACAAAAAAAAAAAATGGTAAACGTTGTGTGTTTTTCAATAACAGTCTGTGATTGTACAAAACATACACTAACTTCTGACATTTCCACGTCCCCATTATCACTCCTTTCGTTGACATTTGGCTTCCATTTTCAAGATAAAGCTTTCTTTCTTTCTTTCTTAACCCTTTTTTTTTCCATAAATTAATCCCCATACGCAGTTTTTTATATTTATATTTTATAATTTTTGTAAAAGTACTTTTTGTTTTAACAATTGATGCATTAAGAATGTTGCTGTTAATTACAAAAGGTCAAATATCATTAAAAAAAAATTCTAAATTTTTTTACAATTATATCTAATTTTATAAAAATTTTATTAGGAAGCCTCCTATTTTAAATTGCCATTTGAGTTGCGCTCGTGTATCTGGGACCATGACTCTGGAGATCTGCATAAAAATAACAGCACAACAGATTTTTCACAATTTTTATGTCATATTGTCATTTCATGTCAAATTTTATCAGTTCTAATTTCACTTCAAGACCATGTAAAGTCTAATTAATAAATAACATAATAATGTTTCATATCATATTTAGAGACGTAGATGAATCAAACCGTTTGTTAGCTATTTGGTTTCGCTTAAAAAAAATTGTTCAAAATTGTTTGTTAACCTTAACGAGCTAAATTTGAGTTCAAATCCAAATTCCAATACTTTTTCACGTTTAAGCTTAATATTGTTTAATTTATTAGTTTACAAATATATTCTCTTAAAAGCTTGTAAATAATTTAAAAGTTTGTAAACATATTTGTTTGAGGCTAATTTATTATTTTATAAATATTACTAATATATTGTAAACATATTAGTAATATTTATAAAATAATAAATTGATTTTGAGCCGTTTACGAGTTTAATAATTTGGAAATAAGCTGAATTTGTAGCTCAAATTAAAACTCAAACTTGTGACGGATTTAACAAACTAAATTTGAATTCAGTAATTCGACTCGGCTCGATTTGATTATAGTCTTAGCTCAAACTAGAAATTCACTTCATATAAGTAAATAATTGACTATTTAGTATTATACTTTGATTCTAAATTTATCTTTTTTGTCATTCATAAAGATTTATTACAATGTAATTTTAACAGTAAAATAAAAACAATATAATTTTTTGAACGGAAACATAATTTGAATTCAGCTAATTTATAAGCCGAATTTGAAGTAAACTCGTTAAACATAATAAATTGATTTTGAGCCACTTATGAGTTTAATAATTTGGAAATAAGCTGAATTTGTAGCTCAAATTAAAACGCGAGCTTGTGACGGATTTAACAAACTAAATTTGAATTCAGTAATTCGACTCGGCTCGATTTGATTATAGTCTTAGCTCAAACTAGAAACACTTCATATAAGTAAATAATTGACTATTTAGTATTATACTTTGATTCTAAATTTATCTTTTTAGTCATTCATAAAGATTTATTACAATGTAATTTTAACAGTAAAATAAAAACAATATAATTTTTTTTTTAAAAAATGCATACGAGAATTTCATTTTTGCTAAACTTCGAATGACAAACTTAAAATTCCAACATATAATCTGTCCTTTTAATAATTAATGTCTGATTAAAACGTACCCAACACCATTTATTGCAAAAATGGAAGGTTATCATATATGCCTCTTGCATTTGTCCATTTTTGTTATTTCGTTTTTAAAATATTTTTGATAAAATTTTACCTAGCATTTTCTTCTAAATTTTATTTATATTTTTTTTTTATTTTTACCGAAATATTTTTTGTTTGTACCGTATTCACCACTATGATTTGATCTAAGTATCTTAATACTTATGCCAAGTTGTTTCTCTACTTTATTTTTGAATTCCTTAAACTTTTCAATAGCTTTCAATTTGTATCAATAAAGATAATGAAGTAGTTAAAACCTCACCTGACCTTAAGTCACGATTCTTGTTTAACTTAGCCATGCATCTCTCATTTATATGGTGAAGGCAACATTGCCATAAGTATGATAGTTTTAGGTTACCAATCTTTTGCCTTTTATTATTGATATTCAGGATATAATAAGACATATCAAGAATATATATTTCATTGTATAATGTGCTAGTACCATCAAGAATATCATTCAATATAATAGTGCAACCATTGTTATTTATTGACAAATGAAATCCTTTTGTGTTTAATAAGAAAAGTAAATTATATTCTTAGTTAATACTGGAACATAATAGTAATTCTCTAATTCTTTTTCAAGCTCAATAGGGAGTGTCAAAACATAAGTCCAAACAACTAATGCAACAACTTTTGTTTCATTGCCAACACGTAGGTCTGGCTCTCCCTTCTTGAACTGTCTACTATTCCTTAGGTCCTGTATATCAATATATATTTGTGAGCAACATTCGGTATCCAATACCTATATGTTATTGGAAACAATATTAACCTCAATAATATGAATACCTGAAGTAGAAGGTGCATCTAATGTCTTATCCCTCTCTTTCTTCAAGGACTCCAAATAGGTTTTACAATTCCTCTTCCAATGGTCACTCTTACCATAATGGAAGTAAGTCCCCTTTGAGGCAATCTCTTTGGTCTTCTTTCTCATGCCTCCTTAGGCAGCTGTAGATTTTTTCTTCTTATTCTTGTCCTTCTTTTTAGAAGAATTAGAAGAATCTACAAGCATCAGAACCTTTTGATCCTTCTAGATAGAAGGCTCAGTTGTCTTGAGCATAATGATCAATTCAGAAATTGTTGTGGCTATCTTTTTCATATGATAGCTTAGTACGAAGTGTGCATAACTATCAAACAAATTTTGGAGAATCAAGTATGTACTTAATTCTTGATCCATCATAAATCCCAAAGAAACCAACCTCTCAATGTACATATTCATCTTCAATGCATGTTGCATTGTAGATGTTCCCTCTACCATCTTGAATTGGAATAACAACTTGGATATCTCATATTGCTCAATTTGAGCTTGTTCATCAAACATCTCCTTTTTATAATACACTATAGTGTTAGTATCCATATTCTCATATACTTTTAAAGCTTGGGTGATATAGAGGTAAGCATGATACAACCCACCAAGTCACTTTCATCCAAGTGCTTCTTATATGCCAACTATTCATCAATAGTTCCATCATCAGTAGGAGGGGAAAGAAATGACTCTTTCAAGACGTAGGCTATGCTTTCAGATTTGAGAATAATTCTCAAATTCCTTAGCAAGTCAAGGAAGTTAGGTCTAGTCAACTTGTTTGACTTGAGAATAAAGCATAAGTTCATGTTAGATGACATGATTCTAGCAACCTAGATGTAAAGAAGATCATGTTAGAGATATGTCTATGAATGTATGATTATTAGGTCTTTAATAAATGAATATTATTATTTCTACTATTTTATTACGAACACTTAGCCCTCACTATGAATCTAAGGAAACTCATTGGAAGTTCTCTTAGTAGGTCAATATCCAATCTCACTCATAATGACCTTGGATTTGCCTAGTAAGCCCCTTAAGTCAATTGGTTGGTATCTCATACTAATTGCATCTTTTTTATTGATATGTGCACATCTCATAATACACTTACCCAATACTATC
Source organism: Balakata baccata (assembly GCA_949630135.1). Taxonomy (NCBI): domain Eukaryota; kingdom Viridiplantae; phylum Streptophyta; class Magnoliopsida; order Malpighiales; family Euphorbiaceae; genus Balakata; species Balakata baccata. Next base: position 2,422 of record CATIWF010003205.1, on the reverse strand, counting down.
TCTAATTCATATTAACCTTGGGTTTGCCTAAAAAACCAATGTAATTAGTTAAGGCCCGACAATTAGTCATGAAATTTTATTTCAATGGTTTGAACATATTATTGTAAAGCAAGCTTGGATTTTCCCAACAACCTAGACTCTAAAGGACTCTAGTTTTTGCTAAATTAATGGAAGACATTAGCCATCCAAACTCTAAAGAACTCTAGTTCTTGCCATATTAGTGGAAAACATTAGCCTTAATATCGTTTATGAGGGATTTTAATAATTAAGTCTCATGATGTTGACATATATAATATATCCATTCATTATATACTAGATATATAAGATAAATACAATAATTATATGGTCAAGAATATGGACATATCTACATTAATCATTCTAGCCATGAAAGGATTGATTAAGTCAAACACAGGACGATGCATGAGATTATAACATAGTCTACAAAACAATTTCCTATTCTATGCTCCCTACTCTTAACTCCATCTTCTTGGCTTCTTACTCCTTTGCACTTCAATTCTATTCTAATTCTATGTAATCTAATTACATAAGTTCTTCACAAGAAAATCTCAAGTTACATTTGAGAGTAATAAGATAAGAAGTGAAATATAACAAAAGTTAAGAGAAGGCAGGGACAGACATACCCTATTTACCAAAAACAAAATAATTCATGCATGATTAATCACATTAGTTAAAAGAAGGCAGGGACTAGCGTACCCTTTTTACCAAAAACAAAATAATCCATGCATGATTAATCATATTGGTCTTGTCTATAATCATACCATCATGTCATTCAATACACCCGTAACATGCATTCTCTAATGCATAAAGAAATGATAGTCTAAAAGTAACAATTTATGTTCCTTTGAACTCTTGAAACATTGTTTGATTGTTTGGCCCTTTGGTGAAATTCATCATACACACATCATTTAATCTCATTAAACAGTCATGCAAACATTTAAAAACACTTTCTAAAAGGAATTCGTGCAATTTAGGTACACATTTATTCATATCTAAAATTTTCCAAAAATTGCATATTTAGCCAACTACATTACTTCCCATTTCTTTTCCAAAGAAAAAAAGGAGATTACTTTCCATTTGTTACTGTAGTATCCAATTAGGAATTTGATCTTTTAATCATATTAAAATTTAAATTCTATTATGACTAGTAGTTAATTCATAATTAAATTATCGTAATTATTCATTAGTTCAATGTCAAATAGGATTCTACAATTCTAATTACAATTGCACACTCAAAATCTAGTCAAACTAGAACTAGAAAGCACTTTTCTAATTCAAATTGAATTCTATCTCAAAAATTCCAAAATTCATAATCAACATTCTTGGCATCTTAGAATCAGTTTAAACTAATTAAATTCATTCAATAATTAGACAATTAAAATCATTAAAAATTTAATTTGCAAACCAATTGCACAAAATTTGCCTAGATTGAATCATACATGAACTAGAATTTGCTGGGTTCTTAAGCACGAATTTAATTGGCAAAAGACTTGTCCTGCTACATGTAATTGTTCATTTTTACTATTTTGCTACCTTGATCAGTTTTTGGTCCAAATTACCTAAGTTTACAACACGCATCGTCATTCTCCCAAACCCAATTTTTCTAGATTTTACACAGTTTTCTCACCCAAAACCCAATTTCTAACGATTTTTCCCTCTTAAATCAACATGCAATCATGTGTTTTCATGATTTTATTAATTATTACATCCAAATATTAACAAAAAACATGAAAACAAGCATGTAACCAAACAAATCCAACAACTCAAGAATTAATTAAACACCAATTTTTCTAATTTGATGAGAAAACTATAAAAAAAAATAAGAAAAGTAAAGGTTCTAAGAACATGTTAATGGCTCTTGTACCACAAGTAAAAAGAGCTAGGTTAATTACAGCATGCATGTCTACCTAATCATGCCAATTAACCATATTTCATGCCGCTAGTCAAAACATGTCTAGTTAGAACAGAAAGCATATTTAATTGATCTTAATAAGAGAAAAGAGAAGGTAAAAGAAAATGATTTTGAAGGCTCCATCTAAAATCAAGTGGTTGATCCTCTGAACGTGGTGTATAGAAGATGAAATTCACTTACACAAGAAAGGCCATATTACACCAAACCTTCTATTTCCTTGAGTCAAGATGATGAATTTCTTTATCTACCTCTTGTTATTATCCTTATAGTGTTATCAGTAGTGTGTATGCCCTAGTGCATTCATAGCTTTTTATATATTAATTATTATACCACAATGAACATATGTATATTTCACATTCATAATAAATAAATATTCAAGTTGTTGATTATATTATGAATGCAGTAGTTAATTATACTATGAAATATACGACCCTTTAATTATCTACAGAGAATTTATTATCAAGGTGTTGATAATAATGAGTTAAATATCTC
>CATIWF010003196.1:0-17396 GCA_949630135.1 Balakata baccata | reverse complement strand
AAATTTTTGGGAGAAGAAAAATTTTTGGAGACAACAAGAAAATTAAAGAGTTTAATTTTCTTCTCATATGAACATACACCATTGCTAGCACTTTGAGGTATGTTCAAGTCATCTCCCTAGTGGTTTCATCCTCTCATCTTTGCGTGGATATTGTTAGAGACATCCAAGATTGGATTTTTGTGGTTTGCTACAACCCAACAAGGTGAGAAGTTGAAGAAAAATCAAGAAATTCTAAAGGTATAAATTCTGAATTTTCTTTGGTTAAATTAGTTTTAATTGGCACATGTATAATCCTTTGATTCGGGTTTTTGAAAATTTTTATTTTCCGCTGCATTATATGTATGTGATACATTATCAAAACCCATCACTTAGCAACTCTTTAGCTAAAACGTCGTTTGAATTATGGAATAGAAAGAAACCTAGCTTGAATTATTTTCGAGTTTGGGGCTGTCCTTCAGAGGTACGCCTTTACAATCCTATTGAGGGTAAATTGCATTCTAGATCTACTCATTGCTATTTCATAGGGTATCCAGATCATTCTAAGGGCTACAAATTTTATTGTAGAGAAAGGGGTTCTAGAATTATGGAATCACAAACAGCTAAATTTTTAGAATTTGATATAGCTGATGAGGGTGATCACTCTAAGATCACAAGATAGGAAAAGGAGACTCAGGTTATACATATTCATATACCCAAGCAATCTGCAATGTTGGATCCTACACCTGCGATTGATCTAATTTTAGAGGAGCCTATACAGTTAAATAAGGCTTCATCATCATAGGATGCAGTTGCACAAGTTCCTCTTAGGAGGTCAATCAGGGAAAGGAAATCTGCTATTTCCTCTAATTATGTGGTCTATATAGGTGAGAGTGATTATGACATTGGTCATATTACTGATCCTACATCTCTTGAAGAAAGTTGTTTCTAGTTCCCAATCTGATCTGTGGTGGGATGCAATAAGAGATGCAATGCAATCTATGGATTGTAATAGGATGTGGGAGTTTATTGAATTACCTAAAGGTTGTAGACCTATAAGTTGTAAATGGGTCTATAAGATCAGGAAGGACTCCAAAGGGAATATAGGGAGGTTTAAATCCAAATTAGTTGCCAAGGGATTTACTTGGAGCGGAGAAATTGATTATAATGAAACTTTTTCTCCTATATCCTCGAAGGATACGTTTAGAGTAATATAGCACTAGTAGTTCATTTTGATATGGAGCTACATCAAATGGATGTTAAAACCATATTCCTAAATGGAGAACTGAATGAAGAGTTCTATATGGAACAACCTGAACGTTTTTAGGAAGATGGTGAGGACCATCTTATGTGTAGACTTAAAAAATCTATTTATAGTCTGAAATAAGCCTCACGACAATGGTACCTGAAATTTGATAGTGTGATCACCTCTTTAGGATTTATCGAGAGTAAAGTTGATAGATGCATTTATCTCAAGATCAGTGGGAGCAGGTATATCTTTCTGATACTGTATTTGATGATATATTGCTTTGCAAGCAATGATTTAGGAACACTGCATGAGGTAAAGCAGATACTACATGAAGTAAAGTAGTTGTTGTCTAAATATTTTGATATGAAAGATCTTAGAGAAGCATCTTTTGTCCTTGGAATTCAAATCCATAAGGATAGATCTCAAAATATTTTAGGTCTCTCTCATGAAGCATACATTAGACGAATATTGAAAAGATTCAATATGCAAGATTGTAAGTCCTAGGATGTGCCAATTGCTAAAGGTGATAAAATGAGCCTGGCACAATCTCCCAAGAATGAAGTTGAGAGAGAATCAATGAAAGCAGTGCTATATGCTAATGCAGTAGGAAGCTTGATGTACGCTCAAGTGTGCATTAGACCAGACATTGCATTTGTAGTTGGTATTCTAGGTAGATATCAATCCTAGAATGGACTATTGGACTGCAGCTAAAAGAGTTTTAAGGGACCAAGGATTACATCTTGACATACAGAAAGGTTGAAAATATTGAGTTAGTTGGTCATATTGACTCAGATTTTACTGGTTGTTCTGATGATAGAAAATCCACGTCAGGCTACATTTTTTACGTCAACTGGAAGAGTTGTATCTTGAAAAAGTGTTAAACAGTCCTTATTCTTGTCTTCTACGATGCAAGCTAAGTTCGTAACATATTATGGTGTATCTATATAGGCTGTTTGGCTACGAAATTTCATTGCAGAAATGTCATAATTATTGATTCCATTGATAGGCCCATAAAGTTGTATTGTGATAATTTGTCGACTGTGTTATTTGCAAAGAACAATAAAAATATCATTGGGTCTAAGCATATAGAAGTCAAATATTTGACATTAAAAGAGCTAGTAAAGAAGGGCGACGTTGAAATAGAGCATATCAGTATAGATGATATGATAGCTGATCTCTTTACCAAGGGTATTCGACCCAATATTTTTCAGAGACATGTCATTAGTATGAGTCTAAATTCGACTCTTGATACCTTAGAGGAGGCTTTCTTGTTGCTCTATGTATTTTGATTTGTACTTTTCATATTGGTATAATGTACTTTGTTAAATTTATGATCATCAATGCAATTATGTATATATTTTCGTTGAAAAATATTTGATGGTATATTTTCATTGGAAAATATTTGATATTGTATTTTCGTGGTAAAATATTAAAGGTTATATTTTCATTAGAAAATATAATGTGATGTGTATCATATTTGATAAATTAAAATCTTAAGATTAGTGTCGTCTTAAGCAAATGCTTGAGGCATTAAAGTTTATAGCCTTGGTTGTATGTCTTGGGACACATAAAGAATCATACGATATAAAGCTTTTGAGATATACACAGACTTCATTTGAAGTCATAAAGGATTTCTTATGCGTACCTGTATTGCATTCATATAAGAAATCACTTACTGACAAAAAAATCAACACATAAAATTTGATCATAAAGTAAGTGTTGACTAATCTTGCCACATTATCACACTGTACTCATGATTGATAGAGTTATTGGTAAATATGACCATGGAAGGTGCTATATTCTTGAATAATGTGGTTTCTGCTATGATTCTTTGCTAATGATTTTATTGAATCGAGCGAAAATGAAAAGTCTTTTGTAATAGATGTTCAATTAATTAGCGAAAGTGGAAGAATGTTATATATATTTTATATCTAATTATGGTTGTAGATTCATTAATTGAGAAGTAAAGATATATTACAAAATAAATAGTCTTAAGAATTTGATCAATTATTTATTTAGGTAAAACTTCATTAATTAATTTAGTGTGGATAATTAATGTGGGTCAAATAATAATATGGGTGTGAAGGACGATCCATGATTATGGTTGTACTCTAAATTTTATCTATTAGATCCTGAGATTGATTTTGGCTAAATTGATTTTCTATCAGCCTTTTCACACGTTCCGAGATAGATGACATAGTCAAGCAGAGACGAAAGTTCGAGTATAGATTGAGGCAACCTAGTCCTCTGATACTTGGCATACATTGAGTATGAGATTCAACTGGGCTCGCTTCGCCACCTCCGAAAGAAATCGATTGCGTGATCTTAAAAAGAAGGGAAACAATAAAATGAAGATATCAGTTTCTGATTTTGTTGGAATTTCGAGAATTGATAACATTTATCAATTTGTAGTAACTAGATATAAGGGAGATGTTGAGCTTTGGTTTCGTTATTTGGAGTTTTGTAGGGAGCACAATGGCATTCATCCTTTGTATGATCTTCCATTGGTAAGTTAAAAAAATCTTACAGAATGTAGCTCGATTTATCTGTATCATTCAATGTAAGTCCTTGGTTTTTAACAAATTAATGATTCATGGTCTTCCAATGATCACACAAAGCTTTGGTTTGAGGTTCCTTTGTTAGAGCACTTTAAAGGGTTGTGCTTCCATTCACTACTGTCAGCATTGTTAACTTTTATCTTATCAAGAATAATTTTTCATTTAGACTTCTTGGATTAATTTTCCAGATTTTTTTTGTCAGAAAGAGTATTTGATCTGAGAATGGTAAAAGGTATAGTGTTAAGCCCTTTTAAATTTGTCATTATGCAATTAACTTAAATTTGATCACTATTGCTTATTTAATGACTGAATCCTTCAAATGGAAGTTCAAGAGCCAAGTTGGACTTCAAAAACTAGTTCGGCAAAAAAAAAGTTTATCTATATACCTTTAAAGCAGTCATTTTTTTTATATGAAATTGTCATTACTGGCTATCAGTTTTGAGCGGTTTTTGTATTTGTTTGAAACAAACTAGCTGTAAATCAATAGGGAGTAGCAGAAGCAGCTATTTTGTAGAACATAAGTTCTATAGTACAATTTTTTGTTTGCTCATTTAAAAAAAATGGTTTTCTCGTGTGCATACCAAGTGAGCGGAAGATTTGTTTGATTGCATGAATGATAGAATACTAAAGAAAATAATATATATAAAAACTTACCAGGCATAGGACTGTTGATGAAGTTGAAATGAACTAATTCAACGCACATTTTGGTTTTGTTATAACTCTGGTGAATGAGCTCAATGTCCATATTTTCTGGTTTGGCGAAGACATCATATTGAGCTCAATCTTAAGACGAACTATATGGAACAATCTGTTCTTTTTTTTTTTTCATTATGATAGATTTAACAAACAAATAATTTGGCCTGTATGGCAAAAAAAAATTTTGAAAAGCAATATATGTTCAGAAATTTGTATCATATATCACCAACATATATCACCAATATAAACTTAGATAGCCTACATATAACATACAAACGATGTCACTACTATTTGGTACTTTCAATACAAGAAATCACACTTCTTTATTTTTTCTCATTCATTTCTCCAATATTAAATATGTTATATCTCAAAAAATATTGTATTCCTCGGCATTGAATCAATACATAATTAAAATACATCCTTATGTTCATTTAGTATTACAAAATTTAGTTTCATCATTAAAAATAAATTAAATTTATGCATAATTTTGTATTATATAATACTAATATAACCTACATATAACAAACATATAATTTGGTTGGTGTGATAGAAACAAATTGAAATGCAATATATGTGCAGAAATTCGTATCATATACCACCAATATAACCTTAAATAACATACATATAACATTCAAACATATCGCTGTGCAACACACTTCTTTATTTAAATATGTTATATCTTAAAAAAATATTATATTCTTCAACATTGAATCAATACATTACTAAAACACATTTTTATGTTCACTTGGTGTTACAAATTTAGTTTCATCATAAAAACTAAAATAAATTTGTGTATGATTTCGTATCATATAACATCAATATAACATGTTTATAACAAATATATAACTTGAATGAAAATTATTCATTATTAGCATTAATTATGAATAATTTTTGTTCATATATAACTTGCATATAGGAAGAAAACGACAAATAAAAACTATATAGCAATTATTCTAAGTTATTTTAAATAAATTCACATAATTAATGATTCACTGATTTTAGAGATTTAAGTAAATTAATATCTTAAATTAGATAACTATTAATTATATTAAAAAAATGCACATGGATATTATGAGAAAACAAAAACTTTAAGATAGGAAGAATGAGCTATCTTTTATATTGCAGTTATAATGGTAATTACATATAATAATGTAGGGATTTGCATCAAAAACTCGAAAAAAAGGGTTTCTAGCTTTTTTTTTGTTTGAATTCTACATATGTAAAACGACGACGTTAAAATTTTTTTTTTACCATAATCTAATGTTTGAAATGACATCATTTAGATTTTACTTAATTTTTTTTAAAAAATTATAATTATTCAAAATGGCATCTTATTGAATAGGATGAGGAGGTAGATCTGGAGGACATGTATCACATTCTGATTGGTTAAAACTGTTACTAAGTTGATTCAATGATGCTAAGTGACGAGGCCAGAAAGAGGCTAACTTTAAAGTCTTAATTATATTGAATTTAGGATTTAAGGGCCTAATTGTACTTAATTATATTTTAGAGGATAACTCGTTCTATTGGCTATACTTCAAGGGTTGGTTTGTACCTTTAACCTCATCTTTATAAGCTCAAGAAAGACAACATTAACAAATCATTAGAAAAAGAATACCCTTTTACAAGTTGAGAGAGACATCTTTCTTCCAATGTAGGTGATTAACGGAAAATGCTCCAAAACAAAATTCTTCTCTAGATAGCTACAATATCGGTAAAGGACAAGTATGAGGTATACATTTATACATTTTAGGTCCTAACTCAACGGAGCCCTCTCTTTTCTGTCTGATTCAAGGGGTTCCGTTGAGTTAATAATAATAATACTTTATTCGTATAATAATAATAATAATAATAATAATAATACTTTATTCGTATAAGTGACAAAATAACTGAAAATTTTATTGATAAGACATTTTGAATTGTAGCTAATATCTTATTACAACTAATTCTGACAATTTCGGAAGAAAATGAGGCATTTTTTTATTATAGAGATAGTGTGATTTGATTTTTTTATTTATTTATCGCTTCAAGTCTTAGGAGAAAGACACAATAGAGTTTCTAATTTCAGAATTTTGATCTAATAATTGTTATCAAAACGAAAGAAAAAAAAATCATAGAGAAAATGCTTCATAATACTATTTTGATCGCTAATGGCTTGAGCAAATGAAATAATATAATATTGAGTAAATCGCTGACCTGATGAGATCTGAGTTTGAGAAAGCAACACCAATGTATATAGGCCTTTTTACTTAATTGAGTAAAAAATATATATATACTTACCTATATAAGTTGAGATAAGATTTATTTCCCAACATATGTTGTTTTGGAAAAGGTGGAGGGAGAGGGAGTTTCAAACCACACTGGTCGCTGCTATAACTGGCGCAGTATCAATTTTCTTTGGGTCGCCGGTTTAAATGGCGATAATGCACAAAATATCCCTCTCTCTCTCTCTTTGTTTCTTATATATATATCTCTCAAGGAAGTACCCGTGTACCCTTTTTGATAGCACTATTTGTATTAAGTTACTTAATTTTCTTTTGTTGGCTATTAAATACCTTTTGTTGGCCGTTATTTAATTTTCTTTTGTTGGCCATTAAATACTTCCATTAAACTATTAAATAATAATTACATTAATTGATAAAATAATTTAATATTTTTGGTGTTTAGGCTTTTAAATTTTCATGCTTTATTTTAAGCTTTTATGATGATTTTTTTAAATTAAAAACCATAGATAGTAGTAAATTTCATATATAAATATTCAATGTTTATATAAACCGAAAAAATATTAGTATCCTCCGACGTATTTAATATTTTCCTATACAACAAATCAATTGTTTTTTTTTATTACGATTTGTCCGTTACCTTCTAAATATTGTTGCAACTATAATTTATACATAATTAATTAATGATTTTAGTGAATTATTTGGAACTGAATTATATAACTTATATTATCATGCATTAAAAATTTAAATAATAAATATATATTTGTTAAAATTTTGAAATAGAAAAATGTCAAATTCTTTAAATCTAATTATATTTCATGTATAGTAATTATTGTATTAATTATAAATTTACTAATATAATTATTTTATTATACAACAATTATTAATTTTGCTAATATAATATTATATATCAATTAATACAACAATTCTAATATAATTTTATTAATGCAATAACTATTGTAATAGAATTTAACATTTTTCAATTATATATATATATATATATATAAACTTTTAATGCATGTTAATATTAGTTGTATAACCCAGATCTAAATAATTCATTAAGATTATAATTATTGTATATAAATTATAGTTAGAATTTAGAAAAACATTTAGAAGATAACGACCAAAACATAATAGAAGAGAATTGGCTTGTGATACTTGAAGATACGTCTGATATTTGTTTCGATTTGTATAAATATTTACTTTGTATAAAACATTAAATATTTAGATATGAAATTTATTGCTATATGTAATTTTTAATTTAAAAAAAAAATCATCACAAAGGCTTAAATTAAAATATTAAAAACTTTCAAAAAAATTACAAATTGAAAGTTTATTTAATTTTAATTATATGTCTATAATTTTATATTTATTTAATTAATATATCTATATTTATTTAAATAATAATATAATATAATAATTAAATTATTCATCAATTAATGTAATTATTAATTAATATAAAATTCATATTTAATTAATATTTTAATGGAAGTATTTGATGGCCAACAAAATTAAATTAAGCAACTTAATACAAATAGTGCTACAAAAAAGGGTATACGGGTACTTCCATTAGACCAAAAAGGTGGTGGTAAATGCATTATCGCCACTTAAACTGGCGACCCAAAGAAAATTGTTAAACCACCAGACATAGCAGCGATTAAGTGTGGTTGAAATTCTCTCTCCCTCCACCTGTCAAAAAATAGCATATGTTAGGAAATAAACTGTCTCTCTCCATATATATAAACCACCAGTTGTAGTAGCGATTAAGTGTGGTTGAAACTCTCTCCATCCATCTGTGAAAAAATAGCATATGTTAGGAAATAAATTGTCTCTACTCTTCTCAAAATCTCAAAAAATGCCGAGTTGTAGTCATATTCTAACTAAGGATTCTTGGAGATCTGGATGATTCAGCTACAAAAAAAATCAGGAATGGGGAGCCCTCCCTCTTTCTGCCCACTCTTTGGTCCTAAGAATGCTGGTTTTAAAAATAAGTGATTGCAAGTACAAGTATTAGTAGCATAGCAAAATGTATTCTCCGTTATTAATATGTTTGTTCACGGTAATTGTGGCCTCTCAAGAGAATCGACAACTACATCTTTGATGCACTTGTTAGTACATCTAAAAATTCTTAATTGACTTGTTGTAAATAACCACAAACTATAGAATAAAGGATCATAAACTCTCTCATTCCAGTTGTTGCTTTTTTTTCTATTACTTCGAAAGTAGCTTCTTTAGCTTCTGACACTTGAATTTTTTATATTCCTTTTTATTTCTCATCAAACAAATGACATATTATTTTGAAAATCCTAGCTATTTTGAGCATGATAGTGGGAAATCTTATTGTTATTACTCAAACATGCATGAAATGTATGCCTGCATATTTTTAAAATATGCTACCTAAAATTAAAAGTAAAAAAATTCCATTAATTCATTTATAGATCTAATTGATACATGATTGAATTTCATATACCAGAATGGAATATGGAATGTAAAAAAATGATGCATTTAGCTCCTTGTTTTCATATACTATATTAGATATGCTATGAGATATAAATATTTTTTTTTTCGATTCATCCCTTGTGTTGAATAACTCATTCAAGAATTGTTTTTGATCCAATATGTAGGAATCAATAAAAAAGGTAAATTCGTTATGATACATTAGATGCGGTTCGATTATTGATAGAGTGATAGATTTGTTATTTCTTAAAATCTCTCTTCTGATTCAAAATCATGGTGTAACGTATATCCCCCCGTTCCAATCATGGAATAGATGAGATAAATCAAAAAATGGATTTTTGTTCAAGAAAGAAATCTTATTGGAGTTGTTTATATCCAGTTCATCCTTCAGAACCATATCACATCTTGGATCGGATGAAATAGGTTAAATTGAGACGGTATTTTGTAAATGCATGATTATGTTGAATATATTAAGTATTTTTTTATTTTCAGATTACCTGGAAGGGACAAAAGAAACATCTTATTCTTTCTTCAACAATTTCTGATCTCTATTGGATATTTCAGTAGGATTTGAACCCAAATGAAGCTATGACGATCTGTCAAACAAAAAAGAATTAATAGATCTTGTAGGATTCTCAAGAAATTCTTCGATTTCTTCTAGAAGCAGATGATTATTCATCTTTTTTAAAAGAATATAACTACCATGTAAACAAAGAGTTCGATAGAAAATATTAGAAACTCTCCAAGATCTTTTTTGGTTTGGAAAAAAAAAAAACAGATTCCCTATTTTTATACCACATATTCTATTTTAACAAGAAATGAAGTGATTTCTTGAAATAGAAAAGAATTTTTCTATCTAAACTCATTTGTAATAAGAGTCGAGTCTTTCATTGTCAAAATTTTATTTCATACCTAAAATAAATTAGAATTTTTTTTTCATAACTACATTTAGGACTCTAATAGAATCTGGAATGGAAAAAAAAGTTCAAAATGAGAAAAATGGGATGATCCAGAATTTTCACGTTTATACAATAACTTTAATGTTTAATGTTTGAATTAAAAGCTTATAGTATAAGACTTATCTAATCTTATCAATTGCTATAATTTTTTTCTTGAATAAATCATGAATTATTCTAGGACAATATTAAAGATCTCATCGAAAGCTTACAAAATGCTCAATATTATGCCTTGAAGAGGACTCAAACCTCAACGCTTTTTATCATGAGATTTTAAGTCTTACATGTCTACCATTTCACCACTAAGGCATCTTGAAAGTGAATCATATTCTATGAATATGATATCTATCAGGTGTGATTTATGGAATATATGACAAAGATGAAGTGTTGGAGTATTTCTATTGATCGGTCATGTCATAGAAGACGTAAGGATTGATATATAAAATAACTTTTTATTTGATTGATAATTATATAAAGCATAAGATATTTTAGTCATTTGCATCAAGCTCAAACTTCCTTCTTGCATGCGCGCTCCTCTGGAAGCACACACTAAAATAAGAGGTTCATTTCATTAGGAGAAATGCACTAGAGTACTAATGTATATCATGTTCCCAAAATTTACGTATAGTAATGTCAATCTCTTACAAAAAACAAGCCATTTATGGATATTATCAGGAAGTTTATGTAGATCCAAATGCCCATGTATGTACTTATAACCTAAATATTGATAAACACTAGGAAGAAGTTTAAAATCTAAAGATTGAAAATTTTCATTCTTCTTTGACTTACCAAATTATATATAGAGTCAAACAACAAGCATAGATTCAGCTTTGAATTTAAGTAGATCTAGAGTGAGTTCTTATGTTTTAGTTGTTACTACAAATTTGGCTTCAAATAATTGTTATTACTACTATGTGTATACATTTTCGATGGATAATTATATAAAGCATAAGAGATTTTAGTCATTTACATCAAGCTCAAACTTCCTTCTTGCATGCGCTCTCCTTTGGAAGAACACACTAAAATAAGAGGTTGGTTTCATAAGGGGCAATGCACTAGAGTACTGATGTATATCATGCGCTGAAATTTATGTATAGTAATGTCTATCTCTTACCAAAAACAAGCCATTTACGGATATTATCAGGAAGTTTGTGCAAATCCAAAAGCCCATGTATGTACTTATAACCTAAATATTGATGAACTCTAGGAAGTAGTTTAAAATCAAAAGATTGAAAATTTTCATTCTTCTTTTTCTTCTTCTTTGACTTACCAAATTATATATAGAGTCAAAAAACAAGCATAGATTCAGCTTTGAATTCAAGTAGATCTAGAGTGAGTTCTTATGTTTTAGTTGTTACTACAAATTTGGCTTCAAATAGTTGTTATTACTACTGTGTATGCATTGTCAATCTGATGATGGTGCTTGAAGAGTGTTGCAAAGCACTAGGTTGTAGCAATCTGTTGGGTGTTGCAACTTTGTATCAGTAGTAGCATTTGAAGGAGAAGTAAAAAAGAAAGAAATCAAGCAGATAGGTAGCAACAATGGCCTTACCAGAATGTGGTCAGTGAATAATGTAAGATTCGAATCAAGTAAAGCCATAAAGCAATTCCAAAATCACTTATCGCAAAACGATTTTGAATTTTAGATCAAAACTTAGGTGCCTTCGTTCCCAATCATATACGACTGATCGAAATCATCACCCAACTTCCTCTAATGGCATCCTCTATAATCAAACTGTGACATCTTTGATTTGTGAGTGATAATTGGCGAATGTGAGCCGATGCAATGCCAGTGGCAGCGGAGGATTCTTAGGTTTAGCTAAGAATGGTGTTATTTGAGATATTAGGTTTTATTTAATTTTTTATAAAAAAAAAAAGATATTTCTAGTTGGAAAAAGTTCCCTCTAAATTTTTTAGATCAATATTGAGGGTATTATTTTTTTAAATGGTATAAAAATAAAATTTTATCATTATAAGTTAAGGCTTTAGCTATGAAATGTTTTACCCTTATAAAAAACTATACAAATTACACCTTTAGTGGGATGTTTTTCTTACCCTCACTAACTTTTCCTCACTAACGAATGTTTTTCTTACAACGTTTCAATAAGACAAAATTGTTGATGCAACTTCTACGGTTTAGGACAATCATCTTTAGAAAGCTATGCAATAGCATTTGTTGAATCAGATTCAAAGATAATATGTCGAAAAAAAGGAAGATTCACAACCTACTATAATATGAAAAGCATGTCGAATGGCTACCACCTTAGCTGCATTAGAGTCCATAATACCATACGATACAAAATAAATAGAAAACATTACTCGCCAAGTCTCGAAAGATTCCTCCCACCCTAGCAAGACTAGGATTCCCAAAGGATGAATCATTTGTGTTCCATGTAACAAAATTCACGAGAGGAGTGCACCGGTTGGATGGAGTCGGTCTAAGTTTGGGTCTAGGATGGTAGAGTTTAATTGTGTCCACTCCCAAGAGAGATCTTGATTCTATAAAAAACCTTCATCACCAATAGCTTGCAGCCATGCCTTTGATCTATGTCTAATGAGGAAGAAAAAGTTTCATATTTTAAGGCTCTTCCATTAAAGACTACTTCATTACATTCCTACCAAATAGACTAAAGAATAGCATGAAAAATGATAGACCATAACTTCTTTTGAAAAGAGCCCATGACTAAGAATTCCTATGTATGTAGTAGCACTGCCTCGTATAGCGAGCTAGTATGCTATATGGGAGGGTGTTATATATGGTCTCCTCTACATGGACTCTAGCTTCTCCGCTGTCAACTACTACATCTATTGGCTCTAAAACCTGCATGCATAGAAAATCACATGCTAAGCTACTCATAGCTTAGTATTACACAAGCATGAAAATGATAACATATCATATTGATTCATGGTATAGAAACTCAAGGTATATATATTTTGGTGACAAATAGTATTTACACTATCTAATTGTGATATCATTAACGTGTCTTTCTCATTGTATATGTCTAGCATCCTATAAGCTCAACACCACATCAATCCTCGTACATGTCACGTATCTCAAATTATTATGAACATCATGTCATATAGTCTGAATATTACATGTATATGATTTTTCCACAATTTATTTTATTTTATTTTTTACTAGGTATAATTGGATTTTCAATCCTTCCTTATTTATAACCCTTTATCTTTTAAATTGAAATTTACAAGAACACACATGGCCTTTTGAAGGCTTTAGTATATGCCTATCACCGACTAACATATTGACCTCTCGGAGGCACTAGTGTATGCTGATCGTTAACTAATACAATGACCTCTCGAAGGCTCTAGCATATATCAGTTGCCTCTAGCATATATCAGTTGCCAATTAATGCTTTGACCTCTAGGAGGCTCTAGCATATGCTGATTGCCAATTAAAGCATTGACCTCTCGGAGGCTCTAGCTTTCATGTTAGGATTGGGTAATTTGGTTTGATAACCATTTATTCTCATTATTAATTCATGTCTTGTTTTCATACATTATTGATTTTCATCATGTATTCAAATTGTAACGAATATGCATTCTTTATATATTTTTGCATTCTTAATGTATGTTTAACTCAAAATCAAGTAATCATATGACATTTTATCTTATATAAGGATATGGAAGAGATTGATGTGTTTTAGACATGTTTTAACATCATGGAACAACTTTTATTTTTGCTGTGAATAGTGCTTTCACAGTCATGACACTTTGGCTAGGTGGTAAAGCTTGGTTGTGAAAGGATCTATTTCAATATTCATAGTCATGACAGTTTTAGCCTAAAAGGCTGTCCCCTTTTCAAAAACATAAGATTCCATATCTTTTTCAAGCATATCACATATATAAGCTCTATGGTGGTCCAATTGCGACCCCACCTATCAACACTCATCATTTATGTGACTGCATACATGTCTAAATAATCATGTAATCAAACAAAAACATCGATTCAAACCACACACATTTACTCAATTTACCAATCCATTAAATTTACTAGTTTTATAAGGTGAGAAACTTACCACTCTTGAGTCATCCTTTCTAAGCACTTTAAGTGCCTTAATTACACTTGCACATTCATAAGCTTGTGCTATTTTAATAAAGGCATCAAGCCTAACATACTCACTGCATTTGGCTAATAGCCTTAGAATCATGCATTTACATATCATTTATCATAATGAAATTTCCCTTACTTGCAAATCCAATTTCCTAACTCATTCATTGCATATTATAGGCCCCTGGTAACATCCTCCCATATATTATGAGTATGTCCTATAACACATAGGACGTGTCACAAACTGGGTAGCTATAATCTGTTACAATTTAAAACTTTTCCTATATAAATTGTAACATCCTCGACCATCCATACATGCATTATCATATGTATTTCATTTGAACATATTCATTTTATGAATATCATTCACATGAAACATATGCATACATATGGATTTTAGTGTGAACGTGTTCACAAGGTAGACTTGTCACGGGTCGGTTTATTGTAATAAGAGCAAGTTGCATGTGTCAAGTTATAAACTATATGAGAAAGACAAGGTATTGAAAATTAATTAAATAAATGATTAATTTGAAATAAATGAAATTTAGCATAGTGAAATTAATTAAAATAGACAATTTGACTATATAGTATTTTTGGTACTAGGTACATGTAAATAGGTAGAGAAAATAATAATAATAATAATAATAATAATTAATTTAATTATTTATTTATTATTTAAAATTATTAAAATAAATCAGAAAAGTTAAAAAAAAGGGAAAAACTTTGAGTCGGCAACTTTGGGAATAAAGACTGTTTTGGCCTTTTGTAAACCATTAGCCCTTCTTCTGTTCCTCTTTATTTTTCTTCCCAATTTCTTCTCAAAGCTCAACTATAACTGGTCATAGGTGAGTTATTTATCACTTCCTTTATTGATAATCATAATTTGAATGTTGTTGGATTATGATTTAGGAGGTGCAAACTATATGATTTCTATGGGTAAGCTGCTTGAATTTTGTTTTCATGGTAGAAAATTAGAGTCCCATTTCTTTATGTTAGAAACTAATTTTTGAGAAACAAAAAACACAAAACTTATAGCTTATGTCTTAGGTTTAAGGCTATGTAAATAGTTTTGCATGATTTGGTATCTGTGGAAATATATTAACATCGGACTGGAACTGGTTCTATTGAGGAACCTAGCTGAATTATCTACAGTTTTGATTCTGTTTCTATATGATGGAGTCAATATTTGAGGAAACTCAAACCTAAAAGTTGTGGATATCTGTGTTATCTAATTGTGTACAAAATTTTAGGACCAAATTATGGGCAGATGTTGAGTTATGGGCAAGAGAGTCATGTCTGTTCCATATGTAAGCTGTCTGCTTAGTGTCTTGGGCAGGTCCAATTAGTTGTTTGCCAATTTTGAGCTCCTTATAGACATAATCTACAAATGGTCAAAACATAAAAGTTATAGGTACATATATTAGCTAAATTTTGGCACAAGGTCATCTCAATATGTTATGTATGTTGTGAGTTATAACCTTCATAAGTCAGACTGGTCCAGATGTCAACCCTATTTCTGACCAGTCACAATTACCCTACCATATGAGGATTTTAGAGGCAGAATGGATGAAAGTTGTCACCACAAAAAATGTTCCATTTTGACATATCTATGTTCATACAAAGTTTCATATAAATATGACTTACACATTGTAATATATGAAGAAGCAAATTTGGTATTCCAAAACTGCCTAAGGTCTAAAACAGGGCAGAAAATAGAACACACATATAAATTGTATAAAATATTCTGTGATAGTCCAATTTGTTTGAAATTTATATATGTGTAACCTATATGTTAGCTTTAATTAGAAATAAGAATCTTACAAATTGGACTAGTATAAAAAAAGTTATAAGCTACTGAACACATGAAGGTCACACTCCCATAATACCAAACCTTACTTAGTGGTCCATATAATGCATATTTCAATTTGTTTAAGTTTCACTAAGTTTATTTAGCTACCAATTGACCAAGTATACATTCAATTATGCCTACAGCATATTAGAGAGCCCCAAAAAAGTGAAAGACAGCAAGTTTGAGGTTCAATATCAAAAGAAAAAGTGAGTTTAATTATCAAACAATTTCTTTGGTACATGCTACGTGTAATATGATTATTATGTGCTATGTGCAATGTGACTTGATTTGCTTTATTTGAATTACATGATTGCTATGATATGGCCAATGAGACTGTATTGAATGTAAAGTATATGTTTGGATTACATGTATAGGTTTTCTTTGTATAAGGTAAAAGTTGACTAAAATGTATAATGATTGTTGCAAATACATATGCATATGGACTTAAAATTGTGACTAGCTAAATAGCATTGTAAAGCAAAAGAAGTGGCCTATGGCCCAAACAAATGTTCAAAAGCAAAAGAAAAGGCCTATGGCCTCACAAATGTGCAAATGTTACAAATGATCAAGCTAGCTAGCAAATGCAAATGTTCACATGGAAACCTAGGATAGTGTTTGTTTCCTAGTCACAACAAAAAGAAAATGGCATAAGCATAACTATAAGCAAATGAAATGTTTACATGGTTTAATATTATTTATATTCATATGATATTGATAAATAGAATGACATGCAAAATGTATACGAATGACCATTACTACTTGTAATTGCAACTGACTTAGTACTTTAAAAAGCTTTTGATGATTATTCTCATTGAGTTGCAACTCATAAAATTACATCATCTTTCAGGCAAAGAAAAGTAATTAGCTCATTTTGAAGGTGTACACTATATAGAAGACATGGATCACAGGTCACCGGCCAAGCCTTACTAATCTCTCTCCTTGCATTACACATATGTATAGGAACATGACATATATATTTTGGGTTGTATATCTGCATATGTAATGTATTATGTTTACAATCAGGCTGTGATACTATGGAAAATTGTTAAATATTGCATAAAGATAATGTTATATGATTATAAAAAAAAAAGTTTATCTCTCATTATAAATAGGACTCTGTCTTATTCTATGCAATACATGATAACATGATACAAGTATAAGTGATAGTCACAAGTATAAGGTGTTACATTATACTCCTTGATTGGATCAAGCAATTGATCTAATAATGTAACACCTTATACCTATGGATATCACTTATACTTATATCATGTTGTCGTATATTGCATATAATGGAACATACTCCTGTTTATAATGAGGGATTTTTTTTTTGAATCATATAACATTATCACTTTGCAACATTTGACCGC
>CATIWF010003192.1:0-11917 GCA_949630135.1 Balakata baccata | reverse complement strand
TGGTTTGCTTAAATTATTTGATAATTTAAGTGGCCAACATAACCGGGAACCTAATAGGTCACACGCTTTGGAGATGTAAAGAATGAGCAAAATGGCTTAGGATGAGATCCAAAATATGAGAAAATTATTTTGAGTCAGTTTGCGATAAGATCGTGGGAACAAAAATTGCTCGGGAGGTTGACGGGCCCGTGCTGGCCTGGCAGGCCTGCTAGGCAGGCCAGCTGGGCAGCAAGCCCAGGCGAGCTGCTGCGCATGCCAGCGCGCAGCAGTTGGCCGATGGGCATAAATTGCCCTTAATGGCCATTACTATTCATGTAACTCCATTTTCTCCTCTCATCAATTTAGATCTATTTTTCTGATTTTCTTTTGGATCTAAAAGACCCCAACAGATAGAAAATAGACAAGGAAAAATTTTTGGGAGAAAAAATTTTTTTGGAGACAACAAGAAAATTAAAGAGTTTAATTTTCTTCTCATATGAACATACACCATTGTTAGCACTTTGAGGTATGTTCAAGTCATCTCCCTAGTGGTTTCATCCTCTCATCTTCGCGTAGATATTGTTAGAGAAAATCCAAGAATGGATTGTTGTGGTTTGCTACAACCCAACAAGGTGAGAAGTTGAAGAAAAATCAAGAAATTATAAATGTATAAATTCTGAATTTTCTTTAGTTAAATTAGTTTTAATTGGCACATGAAAATCTTTTGATTCGGGTTTTGAAAATTTTTATTTTCTGCTGCGTTATATGTATGTGATACATGATAAAATCCCATCAGCCACATCATTAAAAAGTCAAAGCACTCTTAGTCAAACTGACTAAGGTCTCGACCAGGAATGGTAGTCTCGATCGGGACTCATTGAAAGCCAAGAAGACCCAAGTTCCTGGCAGTGGCATCATCAGGCAAGTCCCCACCGGGACACATGTAGTCCTGACCGGGACACTTGAATAAAAACTAGCCGTTGGGGTTTTCAGCCAACCAGAAGCTGCCGCATATTACAAATGGGTATTTCTCGACTAGGACACCTCTCTCTGTAGACTACATTTAATGCACTTATAAGAGAACGTTAGAAAGAGTTATGGCACCACTTTGTAACGGCTAATTGGTAGGTAATCAGTATAAATACCTTACCAAAAGGCCATTTAAAAAAAAAATCAACAACTCAACAAGTGTCAAAACTATTGCAATTTATTTTCTCAAATCCTTTCATTAATTATCTTTGTATAAGGGTTCAAGTGTTAATCTTAAAACACTTGGGTTGTCTTGTAATTGGATAGTGTGAGCCAAATTACAAGGAATTGATTGTTGTGTGAGCCACAAAACACAAGGGAAATTTGGGTTGAGTGTTAGCCTTGTTAAAACACCTAGTTGGGAGTGAACTTGTTAAAACACCTAGTTGGGAGTGAACTTGTTAAAACTATAAAGATTGTAATCTAAATGATTAGATTAGTGAATACCCAATCTAAGTTGGGGAGAGAAGTAAGGTTAGTTAACACCCGAACCTCTATAAAATTCGTGTCTCAATCTTCTCCTTTTCTCTTACTATCTTGTGAGTGCAAATTTTTAATTTCCCACTAATTCATCCCCCCCCCCTTCTTGGTGATTGTTTGGGCAATAATAGGTCTCAGTTGCACTCTCCTCATTGGCTATCATTGTGTCCTTTTCTCGTGTCTTCCCCTCATTGGTGGACATCTTCTTTCCTATCGCCAGCTTTTTAGTGTGCTCCTGCAATGCCCATAAGATAAGGCTTAGAAGGTAATATGGTATAAAAAGGGTAATTTGGCAATTTAAAGGGAGAATAAGTATATCTATTGAATATATGAGAGACATATTGTAAAGATAAGATGGTATATTTAGGGTATACGTAAGATATATTGGTTAATTTAGCTTTGGTTTGCATTGAGGGATGAAATAAATGAAGAAAGTGTGAACAATCTGCCTTCATGCCCATGAACAAAGTGATTTATGGTCATGAATATTGTGATCAAATATAAATATTGATTGTTTTTACTATAGACATTCATGGCTAAGAAGGTTTTGTTCATGACCGTGAAAATTGATATTCATAGCCATGGTAGTTTTGTTTATGATCATGAAAATTGATATTCATGATTGTGAAATGGGCTATATCTAAGCTTTTTCCATGATCCTATCTTCATTTTTCATCATCTTTTCCATTCTCAAATCCCAAACCCCTGTCACACACCCTTAAGATGTTAGAGAGGTTCCCTAAAGGCAATCACTTTAGGCACTTAATGTACACATACATTTAGGCATTTTTGCATTATATTGGTGTTCATGCATACATGAATTGATATAGATCTTAAACCAAATGATGCAGTCCATGATACATAACACAATATGAAGGAAAATCATGATGAGATCATGATAATGAGATTACTATCATGTGTAAATGTGTTGATATCAAAATTATCTCTAGTCATAGGATTAACAAGATGAGACATTGTTAATTCGGATAGACTAGCACATGTTATTCTTCTTGATTGGATCAAGTAGTTGATCTCATAAACTATAGACATGGGATGTTTAAAGTTAATATGTGGATGCTTGCTAAGTGTAGCCAATTACATTGGATGACCTGCCATGAGACAATCACATGGATTATCTATTCATATGTTAGAGATAGTCTCATCCTAGAAATGGTGCAAGTATCCTTAGACTTGAGGTGCTCAAAGTTATCTTGGGTACTACTTCTATATTTTGACTCTGTTCCTTGTTGCCTCTTTTAGGTCGCTCTTAGGGAGGTGATTGGGTATATCTTGAGATATTCGAAGGTAATTGGGTAGCCAATAAGGGATTCACCACTCTTGATAGAAGCAGAATATACCTGTGGCTTCTTGTGGAGAAAATTACTCAGAAATCCTTGCATGAGGTGGACATGTCTTGAAGATGGTCTTCAAGATATATCTTATTAGAGTAATGAATCTTATGGACAAGAAACTAACATCACTTAGACTAGGTGTGACGTAGTTAGTCTAGTGGGAGTTGACATATTGTCCATACTCTGAACCAAGTGGGGTATAGTGAGGTAAAAGGATAAATTGTACAAATAATTGCTCTATCGAAGTGTTCAAGTCAGACCACTAACCTTTCCAGTCAATTAGGGGTCATGATGTGTGGCTAGACACCACTCTTGACTTGCTCAATATTATATGATAAATTGAGTGGCCAACATAACTAGGAACCTATTGGGTCACATGCATAGAAGAGTGTGATGAAAAAGTAAAATGAACCTTGGATTTGATCCAAATTTAAGAGAGAGAAAATTTGGACTATACGGTTTTGCGGATATGGAAAAGTTTCCCAGACACGAAAAAGTTTCCTGGATGCAAAAGGCATTGTGAGCATGAGATGCTCAATATGAGTGCGAAAGCGGATTGGATTAGCGGTTCGCTGTAGGCCCGCGTGGAGCGCTGCAAGTTAGTAGGCCTATGCACTACGGGCTTGCGCTGCGAGCTAGGGGCCCATGCTGCACACTACAAGCGTGCAGGCAGCAGGCCTACGCAGCCAACAACCTGCCGATTGGGTTCTCCTTGTCCAATTTAGACTCCCTTTTCTATATCCTACTTGGAATTGGATTCCTTATGCCTTAGGGCAAATAGAATACATATAAAAGGGATTTTAAGGCCAAAAATACAATAGCCCATATTAGAGAAAATTAATTTACAATTAATTCTCTTCTTCTTCTTCTTCTTCTTCTTCTTCTTCTTCTTCTTCTTCTTCTTCTCTCTTGAACATTCAACTATACTAGCACCTTAGTTGTTTGTTCACCCATTGCCATAGCCGATTTCCTTCATCCTCTTCACATAGATATCGATAGAAACATCCAAGTTAGGATGTTGGTGGTTTGCTACAACCCAACAAGAAGAAATAAGGTCACAACATGGAGAAGATCAAAATAAAACAAGATAATCATCTTCATCAAATTTGTTGGTACATTCGATTTTAATATACATAAGATGATCCATTGGTTCTAGGATTTCTAAATTTTTAATTTTTCACTGTACTATGCATGTGATGCATGTTAGAAATCCAATAGTGGTATCAGAGCCACCCTATGTAAATTAATTTTGGATTAATTGAAGAAACAATGAAAATTGTGTAAAAGGAACAACTTGGATTCCCTCATTTCGTTAAAAACGAATTTAATTCTTTTTGGCCTCAAATTTTAAATTTCATTTGCATAAATATTAATATGATGATATTAATTGTTGTTGATGATTTTTAAATGGTTTAAATGAGATTTAAATATGAAATTTGAATAGGTATAAATGCTGGAATTTTAGGATTTTGTGAAACTTTGTATAGTCAATTGAGTTGACTGAGGGGCTGTTCAATTCTGATTGGTTAATTTGAGTAATCAAACATATTTATGACATATTTAGGATATGTTTTAAATTCTGGATATCCACTTAATTGGATCAAAAATCGTTTTTGATCATTGCACAAATTAAACTCTACACATCTAGGCTTTTATGTCGCATATGATGGACTGTTTTGTGTTGTTCGATTCATTATGATGTAAATCCATGACCTGCACCTTAATTCATTTTTATATGATATTCATGAAGTTATTTTGATATTGATTGCATGTTAAAACCGAATTAAAATCATCCTCAAAATTCCATATAAATTTAAGTTCAACTATGACTCTATTTAGGTAATTTTGGGTAGTCGATTTTGGTAATTAAGTTCTTAATGATTTGGATTGTCTAATGAATGAATTTAATTATTCTAAATTGATAAGGATGAATTATGGAATTATTTAGGAAGAATTTAATTTGGATTAAGAAAGTGTTCTCTAATCATAGTTTGACTAGATTTTTGGATTGCAATTAAAACTAGGATCGTAGAATCCTATTTAGCATCAAACTAATCTCTAATTAAGTTAATTTAATTTAATTATGAATTAAATACTGGTCATATTAGGATTTGAATTTTAATGTGATTAAAAGATCAAATTAGTTCATGGAAGTTGCATGCAACAAAAGGGTTGAAAACTACTTGACTATTTGGTAATTTTAGGAATTAATTTGACATGATTAAATATATACCTAAATAGCATTATTTTCTTTTGGAAAGTGTTTCTAAATATTCATATACTAATTTAATGAGATTAAATGTTGATTATATGATGAATTTCATTATAGGCCAAATAATTAAAAATAAAGTCTTAAAGTTTGAAACTTAAGGGAACACAAATTGTTACTTTTATGATTACCTTTATTATTTCATTATAGAATGCATCTGAGGGTGTATGGAATGGCATAATAGCTTATTTATAGACTAGACCAATATGATTGATCATGCATAGATTATTTTATTTTGATAAATAGAGCCTACGAGTCCCTGCCTTCTCCTTACTTCTCTTGTATTTCTTTTCTCATCTCATTCCCCTTAAATATAACTTGAGGTTTTCTTATAAAAAATTTATGTAATTATATTATATATGATTAGAATATAATTGAAGTACAAAGGAGTAAAAAGCCATGGAGTTGGAGCCAAATACAAGAAGACTTAGAATGGGAAATTGTTTTCTATTACAAGTTGTAATCTCATGCATCTACCTAGATTTGACTTAATCAATCCTTTCATGGCTCGAAGGATTGATATTAGATATGTCCATAATCATGTCCATATAGTTAGTGTAATTATCTTATATATCTAAATTGTGATGTATGGATATATTATGCATGCTAAGTATGATGAGACTAATTAAAATAAAAATCCCTCATTAAATCATATTAAGTCTAATACCTTCCATTGATATGGCAACGAACCAGAATTCTTTTAGAGTTTGGATTGTTGAGCTGACTCAAGCCCACTCTATAAAAATACGTCCAAACCATCGAAATATAATTTCATGATTGATGGGTTGGACTTAACTAATTACATTGATTTGTTGAGCTGACTCAAGGTCAATATGAATTAGAGGTAGTGTTGGGTGATATACACATATTAAGAGTTGATAGCCCAATGATTTGTGCACACATCAACAATTGGTAGCACTAGATTCGGTAATTGCATGAAAAATGCAATTAATATGAGATACCTACCAATTAACCTAAGGTGGCTTGTTGAGCTAACTCAAGGCCATTCTTAGTTGAGATTGGATACCAACCACTAGGAGAATTTCCAATGGATTCTCTCAGATTCATAGTGAGGGCTATGGATTCGTAATAAAATAGTGGAACCATAATATGCGTTTATAAAAGACCTAATAATCATGCATTTAGTACATTCTTCTACAATCTTAGTCTTTACATCTAGGTTGTTAGAATCATATCATTTAATATGAATCTATGCTCAACTCTAAGTCAAACAAATTGACTGACCTGAACTTCCTTGATTGACTTAAAATGAGAATGATTCTCAAAACTGAAAGGTTTGCCTATATCTTGGAAGAGTCGCTTTCCACCCTTTCTGCTAGAGATGCCTATGTTATGAACAATTAGCATACAAGAAGCTTTTGGTTGATAGTGAATGGCTCTATGTCAGCCAAACTTCCAAATAGCACGGAAATGGATGAAGATACCATTATGTATCATTTGAAGGAGACGGATAATGAGCAAGCTCACATCGAGAGGTATGAGATATCTATATTGCTCTTCCACTCCATGGTGATAAAGGGGACATCTTCATTGAAGATAAATAGGAAAAGGCAAAGAGATAGCCTAAAAGATACTTGCTTCCATTATAGCAAGAGTTGCAAACGGAAGTGGAATTAGAAAAGCTTATTTGGAGTCCTTTAAGAAGGATAAGATATTAGATGCACCTTCTACTTCAAGTATTTTGATGTTTGAGGATAATATTGTTTCTAATACATAGGTATTAGATATCAAACGTAGGTCTAACATATATATGATATGCAAGACTTAGGGAATAATAGATAGCTCAAGTGGGAGAGTGAGACATATGTCTTTTGGTTATAAAACAAAAGTTACCACTTTAGCTATATGAGCTTATGTTTTGACATTTCCTAGTGAGCTTGTTCTAAGAATTAGACAATTGCTAGTTTGTTTAAGTTATATTAAGAATATTATTTTATTTAAAAGTTGAACAAAAGTTCTTCATTTAACTATTATGAGCAATCGTTGCTCTATATGGTTGAATGATATTCTTTATGAAACTAAAACATTATGCAATAGAATTTATATTCTTTGTATGTCTAATTTTATCCTCAAATATAAATATAAAGGGTTGATAACCTTAAACCATCAATTTTATGGCATTGTTAACTTCACCATATAAATGAGAGTCACATGACTAAGTTACACAAGTATGGTGACTTTGGGTCATATGATCATGAATCATATGACACATGTGAATCTTATTTATTAGGCAAGATGACAAAATCACCTTTTAGTGGAAATAGTGAACATGCAAATGGGCTATTGGACTTTATACATATAGATGTATGTGGCCCAATGTTCATGCATACCATAAATGGTTTTATATACTTTATTACCTTAATAAATGATCACTTATAATTTGGTTAATTGTATTTAATGAAATACAAATTTTGAAATCTATAAAAGGTTCAAAGAATTCAAAATTGAAGTAGGGAAACAACTTGACAAAAGTATTAAGATACTTAGATTAGATCAAAGTGGAAAATACTTAAGCCAATAGTTTCAAGGTTATCAAAGAGATAATAAGGCTTTATCTTAATAGACTCCACCTTACATGCCACAACATGATTGTTGGACATGGAGAAGTTTAAGTTGAGCTTTATAAGACTTCTTAAGTTCTTTTTAGGGTCATGCACTCAAGACTATTATTTACTACACAAAGTCACTTATAAGTCAGTTGATGTTACTTTATATAAGATATGAAATAACATAAAGTCTATTATTTCATACATAAAAGATTAAGATTGTCCTACTTATGAAGTAGAAAATGTTGGAGTAGTTAGAAGCTAAGCCTAACCAAGTGTTTATTTATGGGATATTCTAAAGAATCATTTAGATATCACTATTGGAACACAAGTTGTTTGTTTCAAAGTATGCTATCTTTTAAGAGAAATGGTTTCTTCTAAAAAAAAATAGTGGGAGCAAGATTGAACTTGAAGATGCTTAAACAAGACACAAATAAACTGATAAAACCCAAATGTATTATTCATATAGATGAAGTAATAGTGAGGCCTTATGAAACATAAGATCTTTATGAATCTAGTAGAATACGAGTTGTTTCCAAGAGATATAGATCTCTTATAAGTGAACAAAAGATCATATTACTCATAAAGGATTATGAGCCTATTACTTATGAAGAAGTTCTAAAAAGTTCAGAATATGGCTAATAGCTAAAAGCCATAAAGTTCGAGATGGATTCCATATTTGATAAACCAAGTATGTACTTTGGTTGACCCATCTAAAGGGATAAAACCCATTAGGTGCAAGTGGGTTTTCAAAAGGAAGACCGACATGGAAGGTAATTACCTATAAAACTAGACTGGTAGTTGAAGGACATTGTCAAAGATGAAAGTTGACTATGACAAGCCTTTTAGACCATATGCTATGCTTAAATCCTTCATATTACTCAATGTCATTACAACTCATCAAGATGAGATTTGGCAAATGGATGTGAAGACGGTTTTCCATAATGGAAATCTGACCTAAGATGTGTACGTGACACAACCTAAGGGTTCATATCCAATGATGGTAAAGAGAGATGCAAATTGCAAAAATCCATTTATGGATTGATGTAAGCATCTAGGAGTTGGAATATCCAAATTGATGAGATAATCAAAGAGTTTGTTTTCTCACAAAATATGGATGAACCTTGTGTTTACAAGAAGGTTAATGGGAGTGTTGTCGTGTTCCTAACATTGTATGTGGATAACACAGTACTTGTGGGAAACGACGTCTAAGTTCTTAAATCAGTCAATATGTAACTCTTATAGAATTTCTCCAAAGAAAGATTTTAAAAGTGACTTACGAGTTGGGGATTAAGATCTTTAGAGATTTAAAAGGTTATTTGATCTTTCTTAGTCTACATAACAATGATGTTAAAAGGGTTTAACATAGGATAGTCCAAAAGATAATTTATTCCAATAACTGATAGGATTACCTTCTCAAAGTGTATGTGTCCTAAAGACATAAGACAAATGGACTAGCATAGATGGAATTCCATATGCTTTTGCTATTGGATCCATCATATGTGTTATGTATTAGGCCCGATGTATCTTAAGCTCTAAGTGTTAAGAGAGGATATCAATTGATCCCATTAGAGTTTTTGGGTGATTGTCAAGAACATCCTTAAAGACTTAAGAAGAGTTAAGGATGCATTCCTCGTTAGTGGAGATAATACGCTTAAGATAAATAGGTTTATGGATGCCAACATCCAAACTATAAGTTCATATTGAATGGTTATGCAATCAGTTGGAAGAATTTCAAACGAATGATGGCTGCAGATTTCACAACTAAAAGTACAATGCAGCTTCCGATGTAGCTAAGGAAGCGGTTTAGATAAGGAAATTCATCACAAAGTTAAAACTAGTTCCTAGCATTGTTAGTCCGATTTGATTGGAATAGCAATAAAGCCATTACTTATGCAAATGGGGCCATGGTCTCATCAAAGATCTAAACATGTACTAAGACATAACCAAAATAAGATTATTGGTAGAAGTGATGTAATGTAGAAAAGGTTTCCCTTTGATCAAAGCACAATTGATTAGCTCACTAAGCCATATCCCCGTAAGGACTATGAGAGTCATATCCTCACATATAATGTAATCTACAAAGGTGATTGGCTTTATTGCAAGTGGGAAATTGTTGAAAAGGTGCCCTAAAAGTAATTACCTTATGCACTTGATGTACACATACATATAGGCATTTTTGCATTATATTGGTGTTCATTCATACATAAATTGATATAGATCTTAAACCAAATGATGTAGTCCATGATACATAACACAACATGAAGGAAATCATGATGAGATCATGATGGTGTTATTCCTATCATGTGTGAATATGTTTATATCAAAATTATCCTTAGTCATATGATTAACAAGATGAGACATTGTTAATCTGGATAGACTAGCACATGTTATACTTATTGATTGGATTAAGTAGTTGATCTCATAAACTATAGACATGAGATGTTTAAAGTTAACATGTGGATGCTTGCTAAGTGTAGTCAAGTACAATGGATGACCTGCCATGAGACAATCAAATGGATTATCTATTCATATGTCAGTGATAGTCTCATCATAGAAATGGTGCAAGTATCCTTAGACTTGAGGTGCTCAAGGTTATCTTGGATACTAATTCTATATTTTGACTTCGTTCCTTATTGCCTCTTAGAGGGCGCATTCATGAATTTCATGGTTCGGCATACCCCATAGTATTTACCATGTCATGAGAAATTTAAACATGAAAGCAATAGTGCATGGACCTTTATACGACTTATGATATACAAAGTGATACATGGATGATTTATGTGAATCGGTCATTATGGCATGATATGTGAATGTTAAATAAGTGATGAAAGGTTATATTATATGATGGATATGATAATCATGATGTTATGCATGATGTACTATGATATGACATGCGATAAAGGAATATGAACATATTGATCACATGGATACTAATGTGACAGATGATATACAAATATGATATATGGTTGAATCATATGATATTATGTAGTATTGTTTATATTGACATGTAATGTCATGGGTATGTTAGTATGATCACGAGATCAGTTCCATATGAATAAAGGAAATATGAAATGATAGAAATGCCATTACTCATCTAGGACTGACGATAGGATAGATGGCATGCCATTGAGGGTGATCACGGTACCGTAGTATTTTCTGTGCATTATTATTTGACAAGGTGGCCCAAGCTCTTGAGAGCACCCTTTACCACAATATGCTAGCAAGTTATATTTTTCTCAGTCAAGTTGGCCTAAGCTCTGGAGAGCACACTTGACTGTAGCAGGAATACAGTTAAACAAAACTTATCAGTAGGTGAATAGGGTGGTCCAAGCTCTAGAGAGCGCTCCTATTCAGAACCCGTATCTGGTAGTCTAGTATAGAGTAATTGGGCAAGATAAAGAAAATAATGAAATAAAGTGAATGTTTTACAATGTCTGTGATTACAGGAAATGGCTTCCGCTTACCAGGTATGCTATGATCATTGGTTGCTTGATTTATGTAAGCATGGTAATATGCTGATATTATGTGAGACTTTGTTGTAACATGGTTATATGATATGAATGGCATGATATGCATGATAGAATTTATATGATTATAAGTACCACTAAGCTGGATAGCTTAGCATGTGGGTTTCCTACACACAAATCTGGAGCTATAGGTAGAGTTGACACAAAAAAGCCGAGCTAGTCACAAGTTTGGAGCTGTAGGTAGAGTTGACACAAAGAAGCCGAGCCAGTCATAGCCGTCACATCCAAAGTCAGTTCAGAGCATGTACTATGTGTCAACTCCCGCTAGACTAACTACATCACACCTAGCCTAAGTGATGTTAGATATTGCCTTTAGGCCTCATTACTCTATTAGACATGTCATTAAAGACCATCTTCAGGATGTTTGCCAGAGATGTTAGAAATGTGCCCAAAAGGCAATCGCCTTAAGAACTTAGCGTACACATTCATAAAGGCATTCTTTCATTAAATTAGTATTCATTTGCATATGAATTGATATAGATCTTAAACTAATTAATGAAAGTCCATGATATGAAACATAACATGAAGGAAATCTTGATGGGATCATGATAATGAGATTCTTATCATGTGTAATTATGTTTGTATCTAAATTGTCCCTAGTCATAGGATTAACAAGACGGGACATTGTTGATCCGGATAGACTAGCACATGTTATACTCCTTGATTAGATCAAGCAGTAGATCTCATAAGCTGTGAGCATGAGATGTTCAA
>CATIWF010003189.1:0-30125 GCA_949630135.1 Balakata baccata | reverse complement strand
TAATATTTTCATCTAGTGTTGTTTTGATAGTGTACAAAGTTTCAAGCCAATTGGATTTGATTTGCTTAATGAACAAATCGGTGAAATATTGAAGGACAGTTTCCCCCTCAAGAAAGGCATGTTCCCCCTCGTGAAAAAAGTGTCTCCCTCGAGAAAAGGTTTCCCTTTGGGAAAAAAGTTTCCCCTTGGGAAGTGCTCAATTCTAGCATTTCAAGTTTCAAATCAAAAGTTCCAGAAAGTTATTCCGATTGGGAAATATGGTTTCCTAATAAATTTTCCAATCGGAAACTGTCTCTGTCAGACAACTATTAATCAATCATTTTTTAAATATTAGGAATAATTTGGCACCATATGTAATGGCCAATTAGAAGGTAAACATTATAAAGAGACCTCTAAAAGGCCTTAGAACATAAAGCTTAATTTTAAGAGTGCCAAAACTCTTGCAATTTTATTTCTTATCTTTATTGTAAGAAAAGTTTAAGTGTTAACCTTAAACACTTGGGCATAGGTTGTAAGAGTGATCCTAGTGAGAAAAACTTTTGTTTGGGTTGTATGTGAGCCTGTTCAAAATACAAAGAATTGGTTATTATGTGAGCCATTAAAACATAAAGGATTTGGATTCAGTGTGAGCTTTGAGAAAACACTTAGTTGTGGGTGAGTTAGGAAAACC
Organism: Balakata baccata; assembly: GCA_949630135.1. NCBI lineage: Eukaryota > Viridiplantae > Streptophyta > Magnoliopsida > Malpighiales > Euphorbiaceae > Balakata > Balakata baccata. Next base: position 29,455 of record CATIWF010003189.1, on the reverse strand, counting down.
CTCTAGTTGTGAATTAGCTAGGAAACTCTTTTGTAATCTCAAGTTGAGATAGTAGAACTCCCAATTGTGGTTGGGGAGAGGACTAGGGTTTGTTAATACCCAAACCTCTATAAATCCTTGTATGCAATCTTCTCTTGCTCTTTTACTTTCTGTGTTTTATTTGCATATTGCTCAAACACTCAAAGAAATCCATTAAGCCGAAAATTTCTATTTGCCACCAATTCACCCTGCCCCCCTTTTTGGTGCACCATCTATCCAACAGAAATTGTTGTTATGGGTAGAAATGTCATTTTTCTTGAGAACGAGTTTCTCAAAGGAGGCAAAGTCATACTTATTGTTTTGGATGAAGAGTCATCTGAAAAATAAATCTAAGTGGCTAAACCAATGGAGATTGATAAGCCAATTGAGCCTAACATGACAAATGATATCACTTCAAATCCTATGAGGTATGAAAGAGCTTCACACCTTCCTAGATGGTATGGATTTACTGTTGAACATGACCAATAGTTGTTCATATTTGGCAGTAATGATTAGTTAGAAGATCTTATTACTTATGAAGAGGCAATGTCTAACATTGATGTTGTTAAATGGCAAAAAGCAATGTAAGCTGAGATAGATTCCATGTACTAGAATCAAGTTTGGGAACTCATAGACCTACCTGAAGGAATAGTTCCAATAGGTTGTAAATGGATTTATAAGCACAAACTAGATTCTGAAGGGAATATTGATTTTTATAAAGCTAGGCTTGTAGCGAAGGGGTATCGTTAATGAGAAAAGATGGACTATGAAGAGACATTCTCTCCCATAACCATGCTTAAAAGCATTTGAATAATCTTAGACATTACAATACACTATGATTATGAGATATGATCGATGGATATCAAAATTGCTTTTCTCAATAGATTTCTTGAAAAGAAATTTATATGCAACAACCTAAAGGATTTGATTTTTGAAGATAGTTCCAAAGTGTGCAGGCTTAAGAGATCTATTTATAGTCTTAAGCAAGCTTCAAGAAGGTGAAACAAACATTTTGATGAAACCATAAAGAGTTATGACTTTATTCAAAATCCTAATAAGACTTATGTGTATAAGAAATTTAGTGGGAGCAAGATTGTATCTTGTATATTGATGATATTCTAATTATGGGTAATGATATTGATTTTTTAACAAACATAAAGGCATTGGCTCAAAGGCTACATTAGTTTAAATCCTAAATTTTGATGATTATAAAACCATGATTTAAGCGTTATAATTTGTTATATCATTGTTTTAATTTCATATTTTAATATTCAAGAATTGCAAATGAAAGACATATATTAAAAAAGAGACACGTGTGCAACAAAGACGTATATTAGGATATCAATATAAATTCAATATGATTTGTGTCTAAAAGTGAAGTTCAAAGTATATAAGTCTTAAAAATAAAATATATTTTCACTAGTCAGAAAACATTGTGTTCTATCTGAGTATTCTAACAGAATATTCTAAGAGTATACTCATTGACTATCTGACAGCTTGTTCACTAAAGATAAAATAATGGTTAGTTTTTTGAAAAACAAAAATATATGTCTATTAGCTAGTTTTTGACACTAAAACTATAAATATGAATTGAAAGAACATTTTTGTTGTTGAAATATCAAAGAGTTTACAAGAGAAAAGAGCTTTACACTTCTTAAACCATTTTCCTTCCAATTGAGCTTCATTTTTGGATATTCTTCATCTTGACTTTAGTTTTCCTTGTCAAATTCTTAATTTGAGCTTGAGAGTGATTTATTTTTGTTATAGTTTGCAAGTTTGGCTTAAAAACTTAAGCTAGGGGTTGTTTAGCACCTAGGTTGAAAGCTATTCAAGTGTTTTCAAGTTTTACTTTAGAAAAACTTGAGTTTGGGTTTGAAAGCATAGGCTAGAAAAGTCTAGAGCTGTAATTGGCTTGATTCTTGCCTTTGAAAAGAATCCTTAGTGGAGAGAAACTTTCAAAAATGTATCTTGAGGAGTAGATATAGGCAAGGGTGCTAAACTACTATAAATTCAATTGTGTCAAGCTATTCTCTCTTCTCCTATTTTCAAGTTGATATTATAATTTGTTGAAAATATTTTAAATTTGATTTTTATGTTAAAGGTGTTGAAAAGTATTTTTTTTCAAATACTCATTTATGCTTAAATTTATTTGAAGTTTTTATTGCAAATAAAAGAGATGATTTATTTGACAAAAACTGAGTTTTGAGATTGAAAAATATTTTAGAGAATAAACTTTGATTTTGTGAAAAAAAATTTCAAATTATCTTCGTATTAGTTTTCTGCCCATAATTAGCATACTATTAACTTAATCCAAAAATATGGATCAGTTTGTAAAAACTATAATTTCTTTAAAATTTCAATTCACCCCTCCCCCCTCTTGAACTATTTTGGGACCTACATTTGGTATCAGAGCCAAACTCCTTTTTCATAAGGTCTTACAATCTTGGAGAGATCCAAAAATATGGCATTTACCTCAAATAATGTAACTCCTTTTCTCATTGCCACTCTTTTTCGAGAAGGACAGTTCATCACACCTCCTCTATTTTCTAAAAGTAATTACTCTTATTGGAGGTTTAGAATGTGCCATTTCTTGCAATCTAATAACTTAGATCATTGGGAATCAATTTTGGAAGGCTATACACATCCAACTAAAAAGGATAGAACAAGAAAGAAGATAAAGAAAATGACAAAGATGAGAAGCAAGTAGCAAGAAACTTTAAGGCCATTACTTTTTCATTTTGTGGGATGGATACAAATGAGTTCAACCAAGAATCCAAGCATGGCACATCAAAGCAAATATAGGACAAAATTGAGTCAATTTATGAAGGAACCAAAGAGGTGAAACATTCAAAGGTTCATATGGTGTGTTATGAATACAATAAGCTTGGGAATCAATTTTCAAAGGCCATACATATCCAACTAAAAAGGATGAAATAAGAAAGAAAATAAAGGAAATGACCAAAGATGAGAAGCAAGCATCAAGAGCAAACTTTGAGGCAATGAATTTTTTATTTTGTAGGCTGGATACAAATGGGTTCAACCAAGTATCCAAGTGTGGCACATCAAAGCAAATATGGGACAAAATTGAGTCAATTTATGAAGGAACCAAAGAGGTGAAACATTCAAAGGTTTATGTGGGGTATTATGAATGCAATAAGCTTGGACATATTAAATCAAAGTGTCCTAATCGAAACATAAAGGAAAGAAGCACAAGAAAAGAGCTATGAACTCAACTTGGAGCAAAAGTGAAGAGACAATTTCAAGTTCAATTGAATCAGAAGATAAAGAAACAATAATTATGGCATTGATGGCTGATATCAAAGAAGCTAAAAAAACAGAGACATTGGACCTCAATTTCGAACAAGATTCAGAGGTAAGTAATTCTAACTCTTTAAGTGATGATGATCTTTAGAGATATTTTGAAGAGTTGCATAATAAGTATGTAAAGTTGAAAAAAAGGTATATTGCTTTAGAAAACTCATATGCTGATTTAAAAACAATGCATGATGATTTTGTAATAGAAACTGAAAAGTGTATTGAAAATGAGCTAAAAGCTGTCAATCTTTATAATTATGGTATAAGAAAAAATGCTTTGTTGAATGAAGAGATTGAAAAGAAAAATAAAAAGGTAGAAAAGCTTTTATATGATAAATGTGTATTAATTAAAGAGCTTAGATATCATAAACATACAATAAATATGTTTAGAAAAGACAAAAAGATTGTTGATGGTTTTGCTAGATATGTTAAAGATGATACACATTTTGAGAAAAATATTTTTCATCCTTTTCCTCACATCACATGTTTTTATTATAATAAAAATGGTCATATATCTAAGTATTGTTATTTGAGAAATAATGTTCATCTAAAAAAGATATGGGTTGTGAAAGGAACATATCAAAAAGTTGAAAATTTATATTTGTCTACTAACCAATAAGGACCCATGGAAAAATGAGAACTAAAATCAACTTGAATTCTTGTAGGTTTATCAAAAGGGTACCTCAATCATGATAGGATGATATAAACATGTGTACGGCTCAAAACTATAATTTAAAAAGAAAATTTTGCAAATATTGAAAGATGGTCGATATGGATATTGCACAAAATTTTTTTGAATCAATTAAGGTATTCCTGATAACTCATCCTCAATTTATTTGTGTGAAAATTGCATAATATGGGTGTTTCTTGATTAAATTGTATTATTCAATGTTATATTAAACAATGGGTTATTTGTTTGGAATTATAATCAAATGAGCATTTTGAGTTTATGAAGTGTTTAGTTAGTAGTTTATAATTTTATCCTCATATTTTAAAAGAGTGAAAATTTTAAATTAAGGGCAATTAAGTCATTTGACCAGTGTATCCCTTTCTTCTGTGTTTTTCTCCATTGTATGCGTAATATTTTTCTCTCTGCAAAAAAATCCATCTTCAGGTATAGAGATTAAGTTTTAGGAGAGTTATTTTTTGTGGAAAATATAAATGTTCATTCTTAAAATAGTAGAAGTATTCAACATAGGTTTTAAAAATTCAAATTAAAGAAATAATATGGAAATAGTTGTCACGTGAGCACTTTTTCCAAGTTCTGCCGCTCAATTTCCTCTCTCATCTCATAGCCATCTTCAACCTTTTTATTCCCTTCTCACCTCATGGTCACCCTTTTTCATTACTGCCAAAATCAAGAATCAAAACCCTTGTTCACTCACAATTACAAAACCCAAAAGTTGGTATAAGTTCATCAAAACCAGTCTTAATTCCCAAACTCGACACTTTCCTCACTATTGATATCAAAAATTTCACTAAACACCCTGATTGAAGAACACTGACCAGCGATGCCTGAGCACTTCTTCAACTGCGACCGCCAGCGACTTGAACAGATCTACCTTCGACAACGAGATTTTAACCCAAAGCAATAGGGGATTTTTACCCAAATAAGTCGAAAATAGGAAAAATTTACTGATATATGTTGCATAGAAAAATATTTCCATACATATGCCATTTTTATCCACATAGGACGGGTAGGTGTCTGACTGGTACAAAATCACTAATTATATTAGCAATTTATATGATACACAAAATCCACTAGTCTGATTAGCGATTAACAATTTTATTGTATATACAGTAAAATCGCTAGTCAGACCAACAATTATAGGTCTGTCGAAGTCCCCTTACGATTTGGTGCTATAGCTGATATACAATATAATCGCTAGTCAGACTAGTGGATTTTGTGTGTCACGTAAATCGCTAGTATAACTAGCGACTTCGTACCAGTCAAACACCCACCTATCCTACGTGGACAAAAATGACATATGTATAGAAATATTTTTCCATGCAACATATATCAATAAATTTTTCTTATTTTTGACATATTTGGGTAAAAATCCCAGTAATAGGCGCTCTTATTTTCAACAAAAAAATAAACTCTGGGCGGTGAAGTATTACACCAAGAAGAGGAAAAGCTGCTCAAAACATAAAAAAGAAACGAAACCCATAGGAGAAGGCAAAGATGACCAAGTAATTTGCCTTTTTTGATGATTTTTATTGATGTGTGAGTTGTATTAAAAGCTAGATAAATTAGATTAAATATCCACTTGAATGGTTGTGTTTGAAAACAACATGAAAATGATTGTGATAAGAATTTACTGTTAAGTTCTACAATGGTGATTCTAAAAGCTTAAGAGTTAAAATTAAAAATAATTTGATGAGAAGAAAATTGATACTCTGTTTTTAGTTAGAAATTTCTTTTCACAGTAAAACAACAAATATGGAGTAATGTGCTAAGTAAAAAGCTTGAATTGACTATGTTTTTGAAGTTTTTATGGTAACAATATGATTTCCTAGCTTAAGTTTATCTAAATTGAGATTAATTTGATGAATGAAACATCATTGTTATATTTCAATTTTTAGATTGAAGCATTCTTTGGTTGTTATGAGAATGTTGAGTAGATTGCAAGTTTGTTGATTAAATGATGTTTGGATAAATTATATGAATGAATACTTGTTATCTATTGCTTATATGAAAAATTACATTTTGGATATTTTGTTGATCATTTAGGTTTGACTGGAAATACTGACTTATAAGATGCTTGTGTAAATTGCTGGGAAATAGATATGAGACTAATTTTAAAAGATGTGAACTTATTTGATTTGAAAAATAACAAAGCACGTATAGGGTAAAAAGCGTTAGCTGATTGTTGAATTTTTGTCTAAAATTTTCAAAATTTCCAATGATAGCATATTGGTAAAATAAAATAATACAAAATAATAATAATAAAAAGAATGCTTGATGTATGAATTATATCTGAACTTTTGATTTGGATCTGATTGTGTTTGATATGATTGTTCAATTGAAATGCTCGATGATAGTAATAGTTTAAGAATTACGATAGGATGATAAAATTTTTGTATGATGGGTTGTTTAAGGATGATATGTGTTATGCTTGTAATTGTGGTTCACTTTCTTGAATTTTCAAATTGTTGATTTATATGATGCTTAATCTTGTATTTGCATGATTGAAAAGTGGACATGCTTGAGAATTGAATATTGTTGGTATGCTGAAATTGACTTTTGATAACTATTTGTTTTTGGAAGAAATATGATGAAATTATTTTGCACTTATTTTGAACATACTAAATTTATGATTTGGAAGTGCATATGGTGAGTTTAGTTTGCACTTATTTGAAAAATTATGTGATTGCACACCCCTTTATGATCGATGACAAAAATGGAGAAAAACATGTGAATTGTGATTATAATATATTCTGATATATGACAAAAAGGGAAATAAATATGTGATCTAAGAATGCATGTTTACTAGGAATAAAGCTAAATTTTAACGAAATACTTCTTGCTTTATAAGTCGTATTTTGATAGAATTTATATTTGAATATTTAAATGTAGATGCATATATCTTGAATAAATTTTATTCTTGGGAAGTTATATTTTAGGGAATCCTTTATTGAAATTTTATTACACCCCTATGCATGGATTAAGGGGGAGATTTTTTATGAGCTAACTTTGAATAAATTCTAAGTATTGAAATCAAAGTTTTGTCATCATAAAAAAGGGGGAGAATGTTGGCTCAAAGGCTACATTAGTTTAAGTCCTAAATTTTGATGATTATTAAACCATGATTTAGCATTATAATTTGTTATATCATTGTTCTAATTTCAGATTTTAATATTCAAGAATTACAAATGAAAGACATATTAAAAAAGAGACACATGTACAACAAAGATGTATATTAGGATATCAATATAAATTCAATATTATTTGTATCTAAAAGTGAAGTTTAAAGTATAAAAGTCTTGAAAATAAAATATATTTTTACTAGTCAAAAAAGTTGTTTTCTATTTGAGTATTCTAATCGAGTATTCTAGGAATATGCTAATTGACTATCTGACAGCTTGTTCACTAAACAAAATAATGGCTATTTTTTTGGAAAATGAAAATATGTGTTTATTGGCTAGTTTTTGATACCATAACTATAAATATAAGTTGAAAGTACATTTTTGTTGTTAGAGTATTAAAGATTTTATAAGAGAAAATAACTTTACACTCCTTAAACCATTTTCCTTCCAATTGAGTTTCATTCTTATATATTATTCATCTTGACTATAGTTTTTCTTGTCAAATTCGTAATTTGAGCTTGAAAGTGATTTGTTGTAGTTTGCAAGTTTGACTTAAAAACTTAAGTTAGGGGTTGTTTAGCACCTAGGTTGAAAGCTATTCAAGTGTTTTCAAGTTTTAATTTGTAAAAAATTGAGTTTAGGTTTGAGAGCATTAGGCTAAAAAAGTCTAGGGCTGTAATTTACTTGATTCTTGCCCTTAAAAAGAATCATTAGTGGAGAGAAACTTTCAATAATATGTCTTGAGGAGTAGATATAGGCAAGTGTGCGAAACTACTATAAATTCAATTTTGTCAAGCTATTCTCTCTTTTCCTATTCTCAAGTTGATATTATGATTTATAGAAAGCATTTTAAATTTGATTTTTATGTTAAAGGTATTGAAAAATATTTTTTTTCAAATACTCATTTGTGCTTAAATTTGTTTGAAGTTTTTATTGCAAATAAAAGAGATAATTTATTTAACAAAAACTGAGTTTTGAGGTTGATAAACATTTCAGGGAATAAGCTTTGATTTTGTGAAAAGAAATTTCAAATTATCTTTGTGCTAGTTTTCTGCACAGAATTAGCATACTACTAGTTGACTCTAAAAACATGGACCAATTTGTAAAAACTATAATTTTTGAAAAAAAATCTCAATTCACCATCCTCTTGAGCTATTTTGGGACCTACAAAAAGTGTAGTTAGCATTCACATTCTCTATGAAAAACTTGGAAGATGCAGCCTACATTATTGACATTAAGCTGTATAGAAATAGAGTTAAGAGAATATCAGGGATATTCCAAGCCCTCTATTTGGAAAATATCCTAAAAAGATTTGGAATGAAAAATTTCAAAAACGATTAATACCTGTAAGGTATAAAGTTCATTTTTTAAGGAAATGAGTCCTAAAACTCTAAAGAGGGACCGCGAATGGCTGACATATCGTATGCATTAGCTATAGACAGTCTAATGTATGCTATGTTGTGTACTAGACTAGATATTGCTTTTGATGTTAGCTTGACTAGCAGGTGTCAATTTGATCCAAGTAAAGGGCATTGGATAATAGTCAAGGAAATCTTTAAGTACTTGAGAAGGACTAAAAATTTGTCCTTGGTTTATGGAGGAGATGATTTGAGTATGGTTGGATATACAGATTCTTATTTTCAATCAGATAAGGATGAGTTAAAGTCTATATCAAGGCATGTGTTCACTCTAAATGGTGCATCAGTAGTATGGAAAAGTTCCAAGCAAATGACTATTCATGATTCTATGATAGAGGCTAAATACATATCAGCCTCAAATGCCTCCAAAGAAGTCGTATGGTTAAAGAACTTCCTAATGAATTTAGATGTGATTCCATTTATTCACAGTTTCATTCTTTTGTATTATGACAACAATAGGGCAATTGCACAATCTAACAAACCAAAGTCTCATAAGAACTTTAAACATGTGCTTCGACGTTATCATTTAATTAGAGAAATCGTTTGGCGAGGTGACATCTTGGTGCAGAAAGTTCCATCAGCTAACAATATAGCTGATCCATTCACGAAACCTATGACATAAGCACAATTATACCATTATCTTCAGAAGATAGGTCTTAGATACTGTAATAAATGGTACTAGTGCAATTGGGAGTTTGATATCAGTGGTGTGTATGTCTTAGTGCATTTACTTCTTTTTATATATTAAATAATATACCATAATAGACACATGTATATTTCATATTTATAATAAATAAAATATTCAAGTTATTGATTATATTATGAATGTAGTGGTTTTTTTATATTATAAAATATACAACCCTTTTATTATCCACAAAAAATTTATTATCAAGTTGTTAATAATAATGAGATAAATATTTTTTTGTAAAAGATAATCTTAAAAATACTCATAACTAGAAAATGACAGTGAACTGAACATTCAATAAGCCTCTAGGTTATATCATATAATTTATTTTGAGGAAAAATCTCATTATCCATAATATAATGATATCTGAATAAACAAGTTGATTTTTAAAGTGTTAAGTGTACTAAAGAGTGATGTCTGATAATAACTGCACAGTTAATACTCGAAGTCAACAGTTATTATTTTAGTTATAATATATGAGTTTTTTACGACTTAAAGTCCTTTGACTTTAGATGTCAAAATTGCCCTTTCATGAGTGGCTGTAAAGGTATTTTTGCCTTGTACTGGGTTATTCACACTTAATAATCCGGCTCGTAGTCACCATAGTTAGTTATGTAGTGAGACATGAGATTATCAATAATAAGACTCGCTATCCTGCAATACCAGGGCAAAATCCTAATGTAGTTGATATTTTGGTTCTGATACAATAAATTTCTGGTAAGAAGAAATATGACTTATTGATAAAAGATCGATATTATTAGTTAGACTGATAATGATAAGTTTTGTTTTAATCAGAATGCAAATTACCACTCATTAGTATATTGACTAATATGGTTTTGATGCACTGTGATCCTAATCAATATCAGAATCATAACGATATGACTTAATATAATGATTTAGATGTCAAATTAATATTTGATATTTTATCGGTAATTAAAATGAGAATTTCAGAATGATACTTAATGTGTCCGGCATACGAGGAATTCAAAAATGACGTCTGATATAATATTAAAGAGTTAATATTATATTTCCATTTTGATAATATTATTGATCTTATAAGTCACATCCAAATTAAATTATTTGGCTAGTCAATATCTATGATGTGAGAATTAAATTAGAAATGATCACTTATATTATTTGAGTTAAAATTGATTAATTTTAACTACTCCTATATAAATTTAATTAAAGTGTTAAATAAAATTATCACAATTTAATTAAGTTGTTAATTAAATTAATCATAATAGTATATTAAAGTAATTATTATAATTAATGGAAGAGAATATTGATTCTTTCATTATTTGTGGTAGTTAGAATTACTGACATAAAGTTGCATTAATGTGTATTTATCAGAAATGCATTATTAATCTTTATGTCTATAATTCAATATTGCTTTTAATGTGTCATTGCTTCTTCCACTATCATTTTTCATTATTTTGCCATATTGCCTTACCATTAAAGCTTTTGTTCTTGTTTATCTTTAGAAGAAAGAAAGAGATAAAAAACAATTAAATCAAGAGATGAGGAAGAAGGAGAAATGAGTGAGAAGAAAGAATGAGATAAATAAGAAGAGAAGAAAATAAAAATGTGGTAGACAAGGAAAAAGATATAAAAAAAAATAGAAAGAAAGAAGAATGAAAAGAATAAGAAGATAGAAGAACAAAATACAAGAAGAGAATGTTTGGTGACCTTACATCTTGTACTACCAAAAGAGTTGTATCAAAGACAACCAAAATTTTTGGTCTTTTTATTTAGTTTGTATATTTGGTGAACCGGATTGTAAAATGTTTGTTTTAACCTTTTATATTTCTATTTTATTCTAAAATCATAGAATGATTTTCGCAAATAAATACTATCTATAAATATTACAAAATATGATTTATAAGCATTATGAATAAATACTCAAAGTTAACATACAATGTGTGATTGCATGTTTCAGCTAAAATAAAATTTTTTAAAATCTTTACATTTAACCGAGACCTAAATATATCATCAATCCAAAAACGCTTTCAACAATATGTTGAATATATTTTATTTTGTATTTTCCTGAATATGTTCAAGCTATGGATCGAAATTGGTTGGAACTTCAGCTATAGCTAGTTACTAATAATTGGATTCGGGCACTTAATTAACCTTATCAACAGAATGATCTCTCAATTAATATTCACTCAATCAATCGATATGACAGAATAATCTCTTGCTATTAAAGCTGTAACAAGTAAATTCATACTTTATGAACCAACCAATTCAATGAATACCCAACAGAAAAATCTATAGCGTTTAACTATTTGCAACTATAATTCATATAATAACAATTTTATAACCTCACTGAATTTTTTGAAGTTTAGAGTTTTTTTTTTTAATATCTTAAACATTCAGATTAGTATGAATTCGTGCCAAACAAATATTTCAAGAGATAAGACGTAATTTTTAAATTTTAAAAAGTGCTCTATTGTTAACGTGTAATTCCAAACATCTTATTGAAGTCATCACTATTTCATCCCATCTATTAAGGGTAACTGGATAAATTTAGAGTTTTTGATATAAATTCAATTGTCTTCTAAATAAAAGTTTAGGTGCCTATAAACTCCATTATTGCTTAGAATATTCCAATAATGCCCCTAAAATACTTTTTATTATATTATAAAAAATTTAACTTTATATTTTAACATGTCTTTAAAATTACATGCATTAAATCAATATTTTCTATTTTAAATTTTTTATTAATATAATTTTTTAACATTAATATAAATATTTTATAAATACAATTTTATTGAAAAAAAAGAGAAATAATAAAATTTTAATAACTTTTTTTTATATTTGAAGAGAGAGAATATTACTCTTAAAAATTATAAATAATGAGGTTCATTTTAATATAATGTTATATGGATCTATTTGAGATTAAATTTTGGAAAAATATTTTTTTGGAAAAAATTTTATATTCTTAATTTTTTTTAATTTTAAAAACTGTTTTTAGTAGAAACAGTTAAATATATATATTTTTTAAAAGCAGATTTAGATAAAACAGTTTATAAAAAATTAAAAAAAATTAGTCAATTACATAAAAAAATTCAAAACCTATTTTTATAACACTGAACAGCAATTTTAAATACTACTTCTATAACATAAATGAAATATTTGACGTTGAGTTTTAAATAAAAAAATTATATTTTGAATTTTTTAAAATTGGATTCAATGAAATAGATAAATCAATTTTTTTAAAAAAATAAATTTAAAAAACAGTTTAAAAAAATTTAAAAATTTAAAATCTGCTTCCACAATATTTAACAATTCCAAATTTCCAAAATGGCGGTTGGGATGCTCCGATAGATTTTGCGCGCAGACGCTTGTGCTAAAATCTCAACATCGGCAGTTCAGCACCGCTGATGCGGCTGAGTTGTCCAGAAAGACCCACTTAAATTAATATCCCACTCGCTATTGGTCGCGTCGCGTGAAGTAAACTTTTTTTTTTTTGAAATGACTTTTTTGTAAACTACTTCCTTGAAGCCTCGACGGACAGAACTCTTTCACTTCTGGTTCTGGCTCTTCTTTCAGTTCCCAATACCCTCCAAAGGAATCTCAGACACCGATTTTTCGCCGGAGATTGAAAATCGACGGTGTGGTTTTTGGCTTGCATGCTCTCTTCCAGTTTCCTTAGTTCCTCAATTTCTCTGCAAATTCCCTTGTTTTCAAACCCCAAAACCCCAAAACCCTCCCTCTCCCTCTCCTCCTCTGCCATCATCAACTTGGCAATGAAAGACCGGCCGCCGTCCTCATACGGCGCCGTTTACGTTCCTCCCCACCTACGTATCCGCTCCGTTATTTCGAGGCCCAATTATAAATCTCCTTCCTCGGCTTCTCATATTGACTCTGAAGTTCAAGACAACTATCAAACCGCTGTTCTAAACCAAAAAAATAGCTCTCCTTTACCTTACTTCCAACAGCAGAAGCAGCAGACGAACGGCGTTGCTCAAAATAATAACAATAATATTAGTACTACCACTCACGGTAATTCTAACAAGAACAGTAATCGTAAGTTCATTTCTGCCTATGATGACGGGGTATCAGAGGAAGGATCAGATCGCGAGATGGAAACGTCCATGCTTTTGCCCGTGAGTAGTTCATAAATGTGATTTTCTGTCGCTGTTTCCCCTTTATCGCCGGAAATTTTTTTTTTTTCAATTGGTGTTTGGGTTTTGAAGGGTCAACTCATGTTTTAATCGCTAGATACTCTTTAGCTATTACTGCTTTTTTTTATTATTATTTATTTATGCCTGAATTAATCCTTTTTCCTATGCTTATTTTTGTAATTTTCTTTTTATACCTATAACCCTTCGTTTGAGCAAGTGTAAATTTATTCTTTTTTCTTTTTCGTTAAATGTGGTTCTATAAGTGATTCTGATCTTATTTGTTATATCAAATCCCTGTTTCTATAGTGGACAGTGGATGTAAGGTAAATTTCCTAGAAGAACAGGTTTAATTTTACAGAGTTATGAATTATTATCCTAAAATGATAATGATGCAAGTAATTATGTGGAATGGGAAAAGTTGTTGTTGAAGGTAGTGCCTTTTTTAAAGCATTGCCCGCCTGATTGTGGCATTTTATGATGCCCTTATGATTGCTTGATTATCAAAAGTTGGACCAGAGGCCTCCTATTTGGTTTTAGTGTTGAGAGTGCTGAGATTTAGTGCTCCTACTATCTTCCGGTGAGGTGAAGGTTAGAATCCTTAACTGTTGTTCTTGGAGCTTCTGTGGGTTCTGGCAGTTTGCATTGGTGGTTATTGTGAGGGCTCAATAAGCAAAATGATAGCCTCTTTTTCCACAACTTTTATGTTTTCCTGCTACTGCTTGAATATGCAGTTTGTCCTGTGTCTCCTTCTTAGTTTCCTGACTGCTATCTTCTAATCTTGTGCACAATACACACCATCATGTATGGATTCAACATCCATCATGACTATTTCTCCTTTTATTATGATGATTATAGTTAAAACTCCAACTTGGCATAGGGAAAGTGAAATAGATATCTTGAGTGCTTGATGGGGTTGCATTTAGCAATAAAAGATCTATCCATGCTAAATAACATTAGTTTATGACCTTAATTTTTATACTAGGATTGTGTCTATGATGCATGCTTGGTAGAGGAACTAATGGTGTCCACTACTAGTATCACAATGCTATAATTTGTCGTATAAATGGGTTGGAAAATTGCCTTTATTTAAAACAAAGTAGCGTTTTTGTTTTAACCACATCTACAGCTTAGCCTCTAACAATCTGATAAGCCTCATATACGAAAAGAGAAGATAGAATTAGAGTAAGGTTGGCTGTAGGAAGGTGGTTGTGAGGATTAATTCTAGAATGTTCAGGTCTGAGTTTGTTTAAGGGTAGCATTGAGATTTTGGGGTATGAGTTTGTTGCCTTGAGTCAATAAATAGAAGTAGGTTGCTGTGGTAGAATCATTCTGAGTATTTGGTAGGTCTTAGTGACTATGAGAGAGTGCAAGCCTCTCAAATGCTTGTAAATTTTCAATTTCCAGTTCAATTTCAGAATTCTCTTGTGATTTCTTGTTGTGTTCTTGTTGGTTCTTATCACAATCATGTTCAATTTCCAAAGAATGGCATTCTTATTGCTGTTTTTTCTTTTTGGTTTTCCTTATTCATTTCTTTCTTTTGCTTCGGGAAAAATCATTTCTTTTGTTGAGCAAAGGTGTAATCAGGAGGCATATGATTGAGAATTTGAGATTGAGCTGCAGGGAGATCATACAACCCTATGAGTTTGGGGCTAAGGCTGCCAGCATTATAGTATTTAGACCCATTAGCATTTCACAATAAACAAGGTCTCTCACAATTGTTTATTTTGGGGGCCAGGGTTATCAATATTATAATATTTTGGTCAATTAGTAGTGTGAGATTAACAAGGTTCTGATGTTGAGACCAAAGAAAGTGTAGGGCCAAGTCATGAAGCTTTTCTGAAAGGAGCCAAATTCGTAAAAGTGGTTTTGATCTGTAGTTAGTGATTGGCAGATTTGGGAAACTCAGTTATGTTGCAAGTAGAGATTTGGGGACATAGCTATTTTGCAAGCTTAACTTAGGGATAAGGCATATACGGCCCTCCCGTAATTGTCCCATTTTGGCCCCCTAAAATTTTTTTGGGTCCACTTAACCCTCTGTATTTGATTTTTGTTTCATCATGTCAACAATAAGGGACCAAATGCAACATTTTACAAAATTAATAGGCGGCATGATGGACCAAAAACCGAATACAGGGGGTTAAGTGGACTAAAAAAATTTTTAGTGGGCAAAATGGCAAAACGGGACAATTAGGGGGGGGGGGGTGCTGTATGTGTCTTATGCCCTTAATTTATATGGAGAATGGGAAATTGAGAGTTTAGTCTTTAGCTCAATTTAGTTAGGTTCTTTTCCAAAAGTAGAATCGGAGGTTTAAGGTGAGAAGATGCTACTTAGTGAATGATCATTGCAGCCAAGTGTCGCGTAGAACACATGATACCAGTGGTATTGTGGAAAGAACAAATGACAATACTGGAACATGCTGTACGTGAGAGGTGTCATGCATCAAATATGTACATTCATTTATTATTTTAATATTTAAATATCTTGAGAGCTTTTGGAGATCCATCAAAAGCTTCCCGAACGGATCTTATTCATTGTAAAAACTGTTGCTAATATGGCTTTCTTTCTTTATTACAAGCACACCTGCACACACAAAAACAGACTCATTCACTTGCTTCCTTTGCTTATTTTGGTCACTAATACAAACCTAATTTGCAATATTATACTAACCTTGGGTTCTTTATGGAATTACATAGATGCAATTTTTGTTTACATATTTATGGTTTTTACTGTTGAAATTATGTTTGACAGGGTGCTTCCCTTTCTGATAATATCATGGAGTGGAAACAGAAATTAACCATGCTTTTGCATGACAAGGAGAAAAAGGAGTTGGTCTCAAGGGAGAAAAAGGACAGACGTGATTTTGAACAAATAGCAGCTTTGGCAAGCAGATTGGGTTTGTATAGGTAGCTTATGTTTCATCAGAATATATGCTTCAGTTTGCTGTTATTCTCAATAGGAATGCTTAACTGATATCACTTTTGTAGCCACCTATATGCAAAAGTTGTTGTTCTTAGTAAGATCCCGCTGCCAAACTATAGATTTGATTTGGATGATAGGCGTCCACAGAGGGAGGTATGGTCTCCTACTTCTGTTGTCCAATTTTACCCTTATGTCTCAAATGATGTGGCTTATACACCTGAATATTACCTACATTTGGAGCTTTATACATCACACCCTCGTATGATTATATATGTGTTCCCCTTTATGCCTGCCAGAAATTATGGTCACTCACTACACCATTCCAATTGACAATATTTTATGCAATTCATTCCAAGTACTCATATTTTATTTAAATTATTATCATGCAGTTTAATATTGACCACTGGTCTGCATGATACATCTTCTCAAATGTTTCCTAAAGCATGTTTTTCCTCCTGGGTTGTGATAACCTACTGCTATTTCCATGTGTCTAACTTGAGTAACTTGGGTAGGTGAGCTTAACACCGGGTTTGCATAGAAGAGTCTATGCCTATCTTGGAGATTACCTCTTTCAAAAGTCTAAGATTAAAGAGAGGTTTCCAGATATTTCTTTTTCTAGAACAAGCAGCAGCTGCAGTCTCACTACCGATGAAGGGCTTTTTGAGCAACCAGAGCCATTGGCTTCTAGTAAGACTGTTGTGGAGAAAATCATGCGGCGGAGAAGGTTGGAGCTGCGTGACCAGCAACATGCTTGGCAGGTTTGTCTTGTCCTAGAAAATACAGAACTATGTTACATTTCTGTTATTATCTGAATACCTTACAAATTGTGGAAATGATACCTTGTATTATCCCTCCAGTAATTTTTTTTTTGGGTGTTCAAACTGTGGAAATTATGTTGCTACTCCTGTATAGACATTTGAACTATTTATTACTAATTCTGTTTCATATATTATGAAAATTGTATTGCATGACTGAAGGAAACACTGAAATGCTGAGGCTTAATTCGTTATATGAAACTACTCCAGAATGTATTGCCTAGATTTGGTTGTCAGCTAATGTAATGTATTATGTGCATTTTAAGCATGCTTGTATTAAGGAATGCTGCAAGTTGGTTGGTACAGAATATTTTTCGAAGCAAAAATGTTGAGATGTTATTTTGATTGTTCATCCATTTCTATCATCTTTCTGATTGGAACCTAAAGTGTAGTGCAAATGATTGTGATTATTTATTTTTCAGGATTCTCAGGAAGGCAGAAAAATGCTGGAATTTCGGAAAACTCTCCCGGCCTATAAAGAGAAGGATGCAATATTGGGAACCATTTCAGGAAATCAGGTTTGCGAATTTTTGTTATATTGCTCTCTCACTGCTGACATGACATTTCTTAGGAACAATTAGAAACTTCAAACTGCCTAATGCTCTTGAGAGAAATTAGTACATTAAGCTTGAGGTAGGAATTCCAACTTGGTTTGCTCTAAAGCAAGTCAACTTCATATGAAGGTGCTGCACTTGATCATTGTGGCTGGATTATAGATAATGTGAACTCATATTCTTTTTTATCCATTATATTTTTTCCCCTACTCATTTAAGTGCCATTTTTTTATTTCTTGTTTTGGCATTATTGTGCTGCTGTTTGATGAATTTGCAATTTCTCACATGGCTAGCTGCATTTTTTTATTCTTCCTTTGGTGGAGGGAGTGACCACAAGCTGAGCCATGTAATCCTGCTGTGCTCAATAGCTTTGAACTGCCTTCAGTCTTTGCAGAGTGAAGCTTAGCCCTGACCATGGTTCCAAAACTGCCGGTGCTAGTTCTTATGAATAGTGGAATTGAA
This sequence comes from Balakata baccata, assembly GCA_949630135.1. NCBI lineage: Eukaryota > Viridiplantae > Streptophyta > Magnoliopsida > Malpighiales > Euphorbiaceae > Balakata > Balakata baccata. Next base: position 11,331 of record CATIWF010003189.1, on the reverse strand, counting down.
TGTAATCCTTTATAGATGGTTCCTAAATTGTTCTGGTTTAATTCTAGTGTGGAACCAGAAGTGGGCTATATATATATATTCACATACTTTTTAGTTATTTCACTTAATTTTGAGGTTTTGTAGCATTAAGAAATAAGGAAGAAAATTATAAGTAATACTAAAGAAGAGTTTAGTAAAAGTCTTAAAATTTTTTATTGAAAAAATTTATAGCAAACAAAAAAAACAACCAAAAAAAGAAGGGGATTTCTTTCCTTTTCATTTGTTATAATCTCATAAAGTTCTAGTGTACTTGGTATGAAAATATTAACTAACCATTAGTAAAATAATTATCATAACTAATTTATTCTCTCTCATTTTTCAATGGGTAACTATAACCTATTTGCTAATCATGACCTTCAGGTGTAGAAGTAAAATAAGAAGCATATAAATTTAGGCTTTGAATTAAGTTCTATTTTAAAGAGCCAATTAGTAAACAAGTATTTTTTTAAATTAATGAGATTATGTAAAAGGAATTGTGGTGAAAATGCCTTAATGGATTTCTAGGAGGCCTAAGGTATATATGTGCACTTTTTTTATTCTCCGTTCTAACCAAAACTGCGGGTTTGGTTCCGGTTGCTAGATGAAGAACTGGAACATACCCATTGAATGAAGGTTCTGGTTTCAGTTTGGAACCATTTACCATGGTTCAGTTCTGGTTCAGACCTGAACCATGGTCAGGCTATTGAAGCTTGGGTTGGACATCAGCACTGCTGCACTTAATATGTTTCCATGAAATTTTTTCAGATTTTGAAATTTTTGTTTCTCACTAAATTTGTTGAGCAGGGTTTCTGATGCATCTGTTGATTTTACGGGAGAAGATGACATACATTTCATGTTTTTCAAGACAGGATTTTTTTTTTTTTTCTTTTTCAAGTTCAGTATACATTGTTGCTATATAGATTCTTATGCATCACTTGTACATTTTATGTTGTTTGTGTAAGTTTCTCTGTCACTATCTCATTCTTCTTGTACTAAACCTCTTTGAAAGTCTATTTTGTAAATGTGCTTATGTTAAATACATAAAGAATTTGATTTTATTTAATTGTTACTATCACGATTTATGCATGCATTGATTCATGCATTTATGTAATTTTGTGCAAAGCTTTGCATTCATAGTTCATCTTGTTCTTCTAGTACTAATCTCTCTTGAAGTCGATTATGTGGATGTGTTCGTGGCGTAAATAAGTCTAGCGTTTTGATTTTATTTTTGCTTTGATGCACTATATTCAAAGATAACTTTGCAAAACCTACTTTTTCATAAATCATTATCTTATTTCATCTCATTTGTATAATCAATACCTTACTTGTATAGTCAATAATATGTCATCCTTTTCCTTCATTATCTACAATGATGCCCAGAAGTTTTTATTTTACAGGTGGTTATTATTTCAGGAGAAACTGGTTGTGGAAAGACCACACAAATTCCCCAGTTCATATTAGAATCTGAAATAGAATCTGTTCGAGGAGCTGGTTGTAGCATTATTTGTACACAGCCAAGACGAATATCTGCAATGTCTGTTTCTGAAAGGGTTGCTTCAGAACGAGGAGAGAAACTGGGAGAATCTGTGAGTTTTGAATCAAACACAGTCTGGGAATACTTTCAGATTTCCATCTAATATAAATAAGATGTTTACAAAAAATTGAAGATGAACTTTTTTCTGTGTTTTCTTTATTAATTTAAAGGTTGGGTATAAAGTTCGGCTTGAAGGTATAAAAGGAAGAGACACCCACCTTCTATTTTGCACCACTGGCATCTTGCTGAGGAGATTACTTGTTGATAGAACTTTAAAAGGTGTAACTCATGTTATTGTGGATGAGATTCACGAACGTGGAATGAATGAGGGTAAGTTGTTTGTCATTTGAGTTTTATTTTGTGAATGGAGGATGTCTTTTCCTCCACTCTGTCTTTTCTCTTTAGTCATTTAATAAAACTTTCTTCTTTTTCCAAAAAAAAAAATATTGTGGATGGTGGACTCTGACTATTGAAATGAACATTTGGTGTCAGACTTTTTGCTTATTGTCTTGAAAGATCTCCTTCCTCATCGGCCAGAACTGCGGTTGATTTTGATGAGTGCAACCCTTGATGCAGAGCTTTTCTCATCCTACTTTGGTGGAACTCCAATACTTCGTATTCCAGTAAGTCAAATGCCAATTAGAGTAAATGAAGCAGACGATTATTTACTTTTTCATAGAGGAGAGGGGGAATTCAACAAAAAATTGAAAGTGACTTCTGTATGTATTTGTGTTTTGACTGCTGTCTTCTTTTCTTCCTATTTCCATAGTTGATACTATAGAAATAAGCACTGAAGATAGTAGCATTCCTATGCTTGGACATTGAGGTCTTGCTGCTGCTGATTTATTTTTATTTAACAAATAAACCTTATCAGCTTTCTATGTTAATATTTTCTAATTATTTCTGTTATGTCCTTTTGGAATATGTATGTTTGTGCTTTAACATCAGTATGCTAGAGGATGCTGTGACTTTGTGCTGTTGGTGATACCCAGAGTTTGTTCCGTGCATTGATATAGTGGTCTGCAAAATTTTTTCTTTTTTTGAAATATCATTTGTTAACGGAAATATCATTTGAAATATCATTTGATATAGTGGCCCCTGAACTTTGGCCAACTGAACATTTGGTCCCTTAACTTCAAAAGATAACTATAAATTCCATGAATTTAAGCTGAGTGTGAACTATCCAAATTGCCAGAATCTGATGACAGACCCGCTGGAGTGCTGATGTGGCAACATTGACACCAATTTTTTGCTATGTTTGGAGAAATTCTCAAGTAGACTCAGTCTACTACACCATCCATAGAATTTCTCCTATGTTTGGTCTGACACTGGCTCCCACAAGTTCACTTAAACACACACTCTCTCTCTCTGTAAAAAGAATTTTATTTTTTTCTTTTTCTCCTCTCCCACTCTCTTCTTTTCCTTCTTCTCTTTTCTCACTCTACAAGCATCTTTTAACACAAAAAAAAAACCCTAACAGATCAAAGAATTCACTTTTCTTCTCACGGACCTATATGAGATGAGCCAACCACTACAACACCATAAATCCTCAGGAATGCTGAATACCAAACAAATATGTTGAGTACTAAACCTGTATAAGGAAACATTGATTTAAGGATTGTATAATAAGGAAATTCTTGTGTGCCTATGTCTAGAGGTGGAAAGACTAACACAGTCCCAGAAATTGCATCTTTTGTGTTCAAGGACAGGAGTAGTCGTGGAATAAAATTCATGGAGGCTTTTCAAGTCTCTATACCTAGCTTGCTTCTACTACCCACACCTGAAGCCGCCAACAATTGTCTCGGTGGAATTGAATTCAAATGCCCATTAGACCAAATGTTCTTGGTTAGGCTCAAACTTTGCTCTTTCGACTCATTCTCCATTGTACCGGGAGATATACAAGGAGTTTATGTATCCACGGCAAGAGCTTTGCTTAAGGAGATTAAATGTTTGCTTATTTGATGTAAGCAGTGTTTTGAAAATTTCCATTTGATGCTTTCTTTGGTTGTTATTAGGGGTTTTGAGAGTTGAGTTTTGTGAGTAGGTTTTCTAATGGATGAAAAACAAAAATATAGCTTATCCTGAGTTGGGATCTATCAATTTGCATCTCAATCTCCTCATGTAACCTCCCTTGATATATTTGATTCAATTAAGATGATCATGTTATCAGTGTTTTGCTGGTCAGTTAGGGATTTGGATGTGGTAGTGTGGAGGTTTCTGGTGAAAATAATCATTTTATTTAATCTTCTTCTCCATCTATTTCTTTTCCTTGAACAATTATTGTTTGTTGGCCTGTTCTGATCTATGGAGATTTGCCCTTTTGGATAAGTAGGGATTAAAGCATTCTTAATCTAGGCAACCTCTTCCAAAGCCTTTTTTTCCTCCACTAATTGGTAGGTAAGGAACAAAAAATTCACAAATTGAATCCTTAACCTCACTAAAAGTGAAGGGAGTTCTGATATTGAAGTTTGTGGTTTGCTTGAGGTTTTGCAGTGTGTGGGAAATGATTTTGAGTCTATGGATGCTGTTACCACCTGACTTTGGAGGAGATGGTGGAGGAGGAGAGGGGCAAAGGAAGAAAGAGGGAAAAGAGAGGTGGGGGGACAGAGAAAAGAGGGGAAAGGAGAGGGGATGAGATAGCAATAGGGGAGGAGAGGGAAAATAATAGTTTCTTTAAGTAGAGAGTGATGATTTGTTGGTGTTACTGGTAGGTCAAGCCTGACATATAGTGCAGTCAAACATGTCAGTTTCAAGGCTTTTCAAATTTTTTTTACTGTTATCTTCCTAAGTTCATGGATTCTTATTGTAATATTTTGAAGTTGAGTGGTCAAAGTGTGCGCTCATCCAAAGTTGAGGGGCCATTGGTTGGATTCGACATCTGCTGCCTTATTCAGCCAGAAGTGGACATATAAAGAATTTTAGATTATAAAGACAGCAGTTATTCCTATAAGTTAAAAAGGAGTGTATTAAAATGCTGTAATGATTTCCATATTATAATAGTTGGATCCTTGTAAGGATACTCTCCTTCCTCCTTGTATATGTTGTGTCCTACGTAACTTGGGATCTTATCTTGAGTATTGTGCCTTCTTTCATGTTCTTCTCACAGGTAAAATTTATTTATTTTATGTATTTACAAGTTTCTTCTTTTTTTTTTTTAATTAATCTGGTTTTATTTATTCTGGTGGAGGTTCATATTAGAATGTAGTGGATGGAACATGTGGTCTAATCAGGGGCGCTTTGTTTATTTATTTTATTTATTTTTATGTTCTGATTAGGGATTTACATATCCAGTGAGAACTCATTTTCTGGAAAATATCCTTGAAATGACGGGTTACCAGTTAACCCTGTACAACCAAATTGATGATTATGGCCAAGAAAGGGCATGGAGATCAAGTAAACAAGCTCCAAGGAAGAGGAAGAGCCAAATTGCTTCTGCTGTTGAGGTAGATAAAGTTTTTGTTGATTATAACGTTGCTTCTTCAATGTTAGTTCTTTCAAAATTTCTTTTTCCCATTTGTAAACATGCATACAGGATGCACTAAGAACTGCTGATTTCGAGGAGTTTAGTCCCCAGACTCAGGAGTCTTTGTCTTGCTGGAATCCAGATAGCATTGGGTTTAATCTCATTGAATATCTTTTATGTCATATATGTGAAAATGAGAGACCTGGTGCTGTTCTCGTTTTTATGACTGGATGGGATGACATAAGTTCTCTGAAGGATAAGCTTCTGGCTCATCCTGTTTTAGGAGATCCAAGCCAAGTCTTGCTGCTCACTTGCCATGGTTCTATGGCTAGCTCAGAGCAGGTATGCTATTTTTATTCAACTATCTAATTTTTAATTTCATTGACAGCACAGTTGTTAGTTATTCTTATGTATGTGATTTTGCAAATTTAATAATTGATCAAGTAATGCTGCTGAATGATTTCTTATCTGGAGGCAGATGGAAGAGCAAATTTTATTGCATTATAGCTGTTAGTTTTGCCTTTATATTACTCCCTCGGTTCAACAAAGATTGGTTTACTTTCCTCTTTAGTTTATCCCAAAATATAGGCTAGTCTCCTTCTTAAGAAGTGTAGTTGATTGCTTAATGGTAATTGTCTAATATACTCCTATTTAATTGCTTTGTTCTCAACAATTTACCATTAAGTCCTTTATGGAAGTGGCATCAAATACTGATATATTAGATATATTTAGAGTATCAAAAAGAGATGAAATTTTTTACTGGAGTGGTTTCAACAACATTACCTGAGCCTCTTTAGAATAGCAAAGGTGGCTTAATGTTGCATCAATTTATGCCCAATAATTACATTCAATGCTATTAGTCATGTGATGTTCCATCTCTTATTGCTTAAAAGTAGAGTATCCAAAGGCTTTTTATTTAAAAATGGACTATTCATATTTTTTACCTGCAATTAAATCTAAGTACAAGCCTTCTATTTATAAATTTAAATTTTAGAAATATGAAACTAAGCTTGGCAGTAAAAAAAATTAAAATTTGGATAATCTGGTAAATTCCTAAATTTGAATTTCAATCCATGTAGCCGTGTTTTGGCAATTTCAATTCATATAGCCAACTTTGCAGTATTAATTGCCTCGAGTCATGCACTAATAGAGTGATTGAGTTATCTGAAATCAATAGAGGGGTATAATAGGAAAAATATGTGTAAATTTTACTTTTCTTAATTTATGTGAGAAAAGAAACAAGCCAATCTTTGTTGGGTGGATTATTTTCAAATCATGAATGATATTGCACGAAACAATTCACCATGTTTGTTCAGTTTGTTTCTTTTTGAAATAATTCCTGAGAAGAATTGTCTGGACTGCTTGCAGAAATTGATATTTGATGAGCCCAAAGATGGTGTGAGAAAAATAGTGCTAGCCACCAATATTGCTGAGACAAGTATCACAATTAATGATGTTGTTTTTGTGCTTGACTGTGGGAAAGCCAAGGAGACTTCTTATGATGCACTGAATAATACTCCTTGTCTACTTCCTTCTTGGATTTCCAAGGTTTCTGCTCAACAAGTAAGGTCTTTTTATGTTTACATTTGATCTCTAAGATGGGTTCCACAATTGACCATGATATTTAAGTTGCACTGACCATCTAGTCAAGTTGACTCATAAAAATTTGGACATGTGGGGGGTCTCTCTCTTCCGTTTCCCAAAATAGGTGTCAAATTTGTATGCCTTGATATCTTAAGAGGGTTTTGGTTCTTTTGAATTGCTCAAGATGTGGTATGCTTGCTACATACTCGTACTGTCTCTGATATAGTGTGATGCAAGAAGGCGAAACTAAGTTTTCCAGCAACTGTGGCAAAAAGGAACACATGTTGATGGAGGGATTGTGGACCTCTAGTTCTTATTTGTATAGGGCATGATCCTGTTGAGTCAATCTATGTTGACTACTTAGTTTGACATAGAATCACAGGAAAACTAGACAGTGAGATCTGAATGTAAATAAATTATGAGCAAACCAAATCTGTGGACATGTTAATCTAGAAATGTAATATGAGTAATGTGTTCAGATCAGTAACTAGGCATATTTGAAACATTTATTTCGGCTTGGCCTCAAGTTGACCTGTGCTTTATAAAATGTTCATTCGTATAATTTATTTCATGTTCCTTAGAGTGTTTATGAGATCAGGACTCAGGAGGTATGCCTGAATCAATACTGACTGAGTTTAAGGGGCCCTTGCCCTGGCTTGAATCTTAATTAAACCTCCTTTTAATTTAGCTAGTCACACAGTGTCACCTTAGTTGGCTTATAAGTTAGCTGATTCGATCTGCTATCACTATTGCTCATTGGCTCAAGGATTTCATGATTTGTGAAATTCTCTTCAAGCAATTATCAATGAGTCCCAAATATTTTAGTTGATTAGCAAAATAATGTAGCTTGATAATGAGATAAATTATTTGTAGATAGTTATTTTCGTAGATGATAAGCCAAAATATGAAGTATCCTTAATGGCGTATGACCAAAATAGAACTTCAAAATTTTGGCTATATTTTTTCAACTATGACCCTACGTTCATATCTGAATCAATTACTCTTACCCAGGATCTTCATTGTTGCTTGTGTGCGAGTGTTTAACTGGTAATGTCATTAGCAACACAAATTACTTGATAATGAGATTAATAGTTTAGACTTTAGAGATAGTTGTGTTAGATAGATGATAAGCCAAAATATGAGGTATGCTTAAGACTAGTAGTTTGAATTTTGAGAGAGAATTGATTTGTATAATATATAAATAGCCTATGGCAAAAAAAAAAACCACAATTTTGGCTATATTTTTCAACTATGATCTAATTTTCATATTTTAATCAATGTGACTTACCTAGAGTATGCAGTACTGCTTGTATGCTACTGCGTAGCTGGTGTGATTATATGGTCCAGTGCCTAGTTAGCACTATCGTGCACTTCACACATACCTGATTATCCTTGGCTATCCAAAAGTGAAACAAAGGTAAATTTTTGATGATATTGTTGGGGAATAAATGGTCAGGACTGGCAATCCAACCAAAGTTTTGAAATTTCTGGTCAGTAACTAAAGAGAAGAGGAAATAAAGAAGCATGAGGGAAGAAGTTTACTGTATCTCTTTATTTACTGTATGCCTTTTGACCAGATAAAGATTTAATATACCTATTTTATACATACATGTCTGTTGGGGAGGTGTAGGCACTTTTGGTTCATGTTAGAGTGCATGTTTTGGTATATGCATTTGACTGCATTTTATTGTAGACTCCTTTTAAAATTCTGCATTGACTACCCACTTATTAATTAATTGCATTGTGCCTTTTCTTTTACCGCATATCATGCAGAGAAGAGGGAGAGCTGGCCGTGTTCAACCGGGAGAATGTTACCATCTCTATCCTAGATGCGTGTATGAAGCTTTTACAGAGTATCAATTGCCAGAAATTTTAAGGACACCTTTGCAGTCCCTTTGTTTGCAAATCAAAAGTCTGAACCTAGGAAGTATTTCTGAGTTCCTCTTTAGGGCTTTGCAGTCACCAGAGTTGTTGGCGGTAGTGTCAATTTCATATCTTTTATCTTGTTTTTGTATTATTGTCTTATTTTGAATTCTCATTTCCTTAGTATTTCTCCCTTAGTATTTGTTTGCCCATTCGTGTGAGTGACTTTCCTATGCCTAATAGCTCAATCTTTTTTTTTCTAAATTTCAAATTTTGTAGGTTCAAAATGCCATTGAATACTTAAAAATCATTGGGGCCTTGGATCAGAATGAAAATTTGTCTGTTCTAGGTAGGTACTGAATTTGAAGTTTATATATATTTTTGAAATGCATGTAAACTGTGACTTATTCTCATCTTTCATAGGTATAACTTCACTCTGTCTGTCACTTGACAGGAAACTATTTAAAAATGCTTCCCATGGAGCCTAAACTTGGAAAAATGCTCATATTAGGTGCTATCTTTAATTGTTTGGATCCAATATTAACTGTTGTTGCTGGCCTTAGTGTTAGAGATCCTTTCTTGACACCAATGGATAAGAAGGATGTAAGTCAGCTTCCAGATCTTCTGTTGCTCAATGAAAATTGTGTGTTCTGTGTGCTTTGGTTAGCTTGATAGCAATAAAGACAATATTTATGCCAGGGACTTATTTTATGTGTATCATTGGATTTTTCAACTGTGGCGGTGTGGCCTCATCTGGTTCATATATGCCTATACACTAAAATCGTATATTTTTTTAAGAACATGCAGTTTTTTTGTATATTTTCTCCAACTCCCCTTGTGACTGTTTATAACCTTGATTATATAGCTGGTTTCTAGGTTGGATTGGCATAAATTATGTTGTATCCAAGTGATTTGAATTTTGAATGCAAACTTCCTAAAACTGAGTAGGCATTAGGAAGAAGATTCATTAGCCAATCCTAACTAGATTGAGAATAAGGCTCAGTTTTTTCTCTCCATGTCTTTAAAGAGTTCTGGTGTATCTATAAATGGTCCTTATCCCTTGGCTCCTTGTCTTTGATGCTTGGAATATAAATCAAGTTAAAGTGTTTGTTTTCTTATTTGCAGCTTGCAGAGGCTGCTAAATCTCAATTTTCCCATGATTATAGTGATCACCTTGCACTTGTACGAGCCTATGAGGGCTGGAAAGATGCTGAAACAGATTTTGCAGGCTATGACTACTGCTGGAAAAATTTTCTTTCAGCACAGTCAATGAAAGCTATTGATTCCCTTCGGAAGGAGTTCTTCTTGTTGCTCAAAGATGTTGGCCTGGTTGATAGCAATATGGCCATCTGCAATGCATGGAGCCATGAAGAGCATCTCGTTCGAGCAGTTATTTGCTATGGCCTGTATCCAGGAATTTGCTCTATTGTGGTGAGTGATTTTTCATTGTTTAGAGATGATTTATTTATTCCTTCACATGTTCTATTTAAAGAGGTTCAGACACTCATCCTGCCCCTCTCCATCCCCACCCCCCCAACAAAAAAAATATATGGATACATAAAAGGAATTTGCTTACATTGTAGTGAACTTCTCAATCACTTGAATTCTAACAAAATTGTATATGCAGCATAACGAAAAATCATTTTCTCTGAAAACTATGGAGGACGGACAAGTGCTTTTATATTCTGTGAGTCTTTTAGAACTTTAATGTTTTTATGAGTTCTCATTTGCAAATTAAGCACTAGCCATGGTTATAAAAACCGGACCGGCCGGTTCAACCTGAAAAATCAGAAACTGGGCCTCAGGCCGGTCGGTTTTTGCAAGGAAACCCGGAGGGTCTTTAACCCGTGCTCAACACCGTTGAACCGGTCGACCCGGGCGGATTCAACCGGTTCTAAAATTGAAAAAAATACTTGCATTTTGCAGGAGGCGGGATTGAACTCGTGACATAGACTGTAAATTTTGCACACTTTACCACTGAGCTGCCCTTGAAATAATGTTTAATTTATTAAAGTTTTCTATTTTATATTTATTAATTACACATATATAATTAAACTTTTTTTAAATAAATATTTATTAAACTATTTAATGTTAAACGTATATAATTAATAAAGTGAAGTTTAATTATTTGAGTTTGCATTATAAATATATATTGTGATAAAATATTTCTAATTTTATAAAAAATTATTTTAGTTGAAATAAATGCATGTTATAACATACATTTTTTAAGAAATTTGTATATTTTTTCATTTTAAAAAATTAAAATATATTCAATAAATTAATTATATTATTTATTAAGATAATAATTATAAAATGTAGATGTGATTATAATCTTGGTGCTCTTTTTATTTTTAATATGGATTGTTAACTTTTTTTTTTATTTCTTTTTTATATTACATTTCTTTTTTAATATGATAATTTTTTGCTTATTGTACTTTTTAAGTAATAGGTTACTTTTATATTTGGGTTGGGCCTGTCATTTATTTTATTTTTTCTACTTTTATGATTTTTAATAGAATAAAATAAAATTTATTTTTCAACTAAATGAGCAATTTCACAGTAAAATAATTAAATTTCTAACAAAAAAAATTAATCTAAAAATTTAAATCTAAAAATTTGGGTAATTTTTCTTGAAAAAGAAATGCTAACCATTTTCTTTTAATTTATTTTTCTCAAAATTCGAATATACATAAAAATAATTAAATATGAAGTTAATTACTAGATATAGTTAAATTTATAAGAATTTGACATTATATTGAATATATGAATATTGTTCTTTTGAATATATATTAGTGTATATAATGTCTTATAAAAGTTTTTTATATTTTATTACATATCAAACATATTAAATATTATATTTTTCAAAAAT
>CATIWF010003173.1:0-13439 GCA_949630135.1 Balakata baccata | reverse complement strand
TACATTTATTAGAGTAAATACAATATATATATATATATATATATATATATATATTGTATTTACTCTAATAAATGAAAAAAAAATAATTAGTTATGTGGTAGATTGAATTTACATAAAAAAATTTTATTTTAAAAGCAAATTTAGTTTATTTTCTCAAATTTAGTTCAATATTTATTTCAAACATTGTTTATGATATCTTCTTCAAGTAATCTTTTGGCTATAAAAAATAATAAAATATTTTTTTAGTACATTTTGTAGGAATTGAGTGTTGAACTTATGATCTCCCACCTTTATTATGATTATTTTATCATAAATATATTAATTGAGCTAATTGCTGTTAGTTTTTTTTTAATGATTAAAAATTTTATATTGATTACTTTACGTAGTAACTTATATTTTTTTATATCTCAGTTATATTATTTGTTTCTTCTTTCATCTTTGTATTTTTATCTAATGACCTTAGATGTGAATAATAGAAAATAAAATAAAGGTTTTTCTAATTTTTAAATGTTTTTAGTTACTCCACGTATTGATTGACGTAAAATAGATAGTGGATTTGTTTCTATTTTTTGTTGAATATTTTTCATAGTTCGATAGATATTTTGATAAGTTAATTATTTTTTTCTATATTTCTGAATATGATTAAGAATTTTAATGAATCTAGTGAAAAACATCATAATATAATTGAAAATAGATACAAAAATGATTATGATTTTCTTGTTTCTAAACATATTTTATCCCCTAAATGTGATAGAGAATTATTCTTTATATAAATTTTAATTTATTATTTATTAAATTAATTTTTTTTTCCACAGAAGAAAAATTCTGGATTCGTCTAGCTTCAAAATATATGTTCTTGATTACTAGGATGATGCCAAAATTCCATCACATTCTTGATGATATGGGAATTTGATCCACTAATATATATATATATATATATATATATATATATATATATATATATATATATATATATATATATATATATATTGTGGACAATTATTTGGGAACCGAGAAGATAATGGGTCAGAAAATGATAAAGGTGTGAGTTAGGTAAGTGAAAGCTCCAATCTCCATAATGTTAATTAATAGTTTTGGATAACATTTTTGGGCAAAAAAAAAAGACGTTTTGGATGGCATTTTATAATTATTGTCAGATAATCAAAATTTTTTTAATTCCAAAATTATAAACCGTCCAAAAACAAACTTATGGACGTGACGTGTGTTATAGGATAAGATTTAACAAAATAATTGAAAAATATAAAAACAAAAATATTTCTAATTATCAAATATCATTAAACTAAATTCTATATTCTTCATGCCTCACTATAGTGGCCAGACTAATATTATTAAACTAAATTTTATTAATATTTAAATTCTTTTTTATATATTATAATATATTATTATATATAAAAGTAGAAATATAAATATATAAATTTATTAAAAAATTAATTTAACGTATTAATTAATTGAATTAATTTTATTATTTAATAATTTAATTTATTGATAAATAATATTAATAATTCATTATTAGAAGTCCAATATATTAGAACTATTTTTGAAATAAAATAAAAGTAAATTTAATTATACTTCTATTTGAAAGGTTATTTCGTCTACTATTAAAGTAAATGACTTGAAAGTAAGACCAACTAAACTTAATTTATTTGATCCAAATTTCTATTTTTTTTTCTTTAAATAGAAAAATTAGTAAAACACAAGGAGTATATTCACATCAAATGAGATTTTTACCTTATTTTAAGTGGAAATAGGTAGGGAGAACAGGTAAACTTATCAAAAAATCAACTTGATTATATTAATTAGATTAATTTATTATTTAATAATTTTATTTATCGTATTAATAATTAATTAATTAGATATCTAATTCTATTATAACTATTTTTAGAATAAAATAAAAGTAATTTTAACTATACTTCTATTTAAAAAGTAATTTCGTCTACTAACAAAATAAATGACTTGAAAGTAAGACCCACTAAATTTATTTGATCCAAATTTCTATTATTTTCTTTAAATAGAAGAATCAGTAAAACACAAAGAGTATATTCACATCAAGTGAGATTTTTATCATATTCTGCAAATAACAATGAAAAATCACTTTTCATGCTAACTATATATTTAGTTCAAACATTAATTAGTTAATTAACATTCTAAATAAAGCAAAATAAATTAATAAAGAGAAAAACACTTTATGGTCAGTTTGCTTGTTTCTTCAAATTATTAATTTGTCTATTATTAATATTCATATATAAAATAAAGGTAATAAATATTTTTCAATCATTCATAATATATATAAAAGTGGAAATAGGAGGATAGATAAATTTATTAAAAAGCCAACCTTATTGTATGTTTTATATATAGAAAAATCTGATAACTAATATTAAAAAGATACGGTAGAAAAAATAATATTTCATCCGTTCGGAAAAAAATATATTCACTTTCCACCTTTAACTATCCGAAATTATAGACTACTTACCTTTTTTCAATTATAGTTATTTCGTTCAATTATATATATATATATATATATATATATATATACTCTTATTAAATATACCTAAATATCTATTTATTTTTTCAACTCTTGTTTTAAATAACTCTTGAAATTAATTAATATCTACATGAGTATTAGTTAGAGTCTTGCATTAAAAAGATCAAAATGCTATTTACAAAATAATAATAAATTGAGGGAATTTTTGGAAAATATCAAGCAAAAATTATTAATTTAACTAAATTAACTAATTTTCTTAGTATATGTGAAAATAGAACTAGACCTATCTTTTTCTGGACATATGAAGTAATAATAATAACAATAACATATTATCATTTAAAGTAGAACAATAATAGCTTTCATTAACATATTAAATTTATATAATGTTACATCTAAACTAAATTACAACTATGCATGCAATGTTTGATTTAGTTATTAAGTAATTAATACTAAAAAAAGAAAAAATAATTTAATAAAATTAAAATTAAAAAAAAAATTAATTATCATTAAGTGTTGGATACAATAGATGCTATATATTTTGGCAGTCATTAAAGTTCATGTACATGTAATTTTTTAATCAATTTTTTTAATTATTATATTTTATAATTTCTATCTTTTTTTATTAATTTTAAATGCAATTAGATTTCTATTTACATCTGAAAATAAATTTTAAGCAGCTCAATAACACGTAAAAAAATAAAAATAAAAAAGTAACATGAATTTTAAAATATTGAATACAATTCTTGCAAGTTATTTGAAAAATTATAATTTCTTTATAATTTTTATATATTTTAATAATTAATTTATTTTAATAGTAATTTTTAAAATTTACGTGCATAGTATAATATAATTTACTTTTATATAAAATATAAAAATCAAATATATTTAACAACCATTAATATTTAAATTAAATGTGATTTAATTACACAATAGTTAAAAGTAGCTAAAATTAATCTACTTATATAAATGTAAGCATAGGGGAGGCATACAAAATAACCGTAAAATATTTACTACTTCTATTCTAGCTATATGATGACTCTTACTAATGAATAAATTAGTAACTTGGGAGATATGCAAAATGACTGTAAAATATTTATTACTTCTATTTTATATCACTCTTAATATTTGAGATAAATATGCGACTCCATCTCAAATATTAGTGGTACTAAAACTTTATTTATGAACAAAAATTCTATTAATATTGAAATAAAATTAACTTATTAACACTATTATAACATTATAACTCTAGAACTTTACATTGTTAGTTAAAATACAAAGTGTAATATATTAAGTATTAAATCTGAGATAAACATATGCCCCCGTCCCAATTGTTAGTAATATTAGCATTCCAAATAAGATAAAGTAAATTAATAAAAAATAAAAAAAATTATATAAAAAATCAAATGGTGATTAATGAAGAGTATAATATCCAAAAATCATGTGTAAGACATATTAATGAAAAATTAGCTATATCATAGTTTTTATAAAAGTGGGAATAGAAGGGGACAGACAAAAAACCATAAAATATTTACTACTTCTATTTTATATACGACTCTTAATAATGAACAAATTAATAATTTGATATTAAATTTTAGATAAACATGAACACCTTATTTACTATGAATAAAACACTATAAAATAATATAAAATTTGATATAAATATGCACTCATATAATTCAATATTAATAAAATATTAAAATATTATAAATAAAATAGTACATTATTATGAATAAAGTTACATTGTGAGTTAAAATAATAATTATTAAATTTGAGATGAACATGCACTCTCATCTCAAATATTAATGGCATTAATATTCCAAATAAGATGAAATAAATTAATAAAAAAATAAAAAAATTATATAAAAACTAAATAGTGATTAATAACGAGTCTAATATCTAACAATCACATGCAAGATACGTTAATAAAAAATAGTATATATAAAAGTGAAAATAGAAGAACAATAAATTTACAAAAATATCAACTTAATTATATTAGTTAATTCGATTAATTTTGTCATTAAATAAATTAATTTATTAGTGAATAGTATTAAATAATTTATCAATTATAAGTCCAGTTTTATTAGGATTAGACAACTATATTTTATACGTAAAAAAAAAGATAACTAATATTAAAAAAATAATTTAATAAAAAAACATTAGAAAGGCACGTCAAAATGTAATGAACGAGATAATTTGTATATAACAAATAAATTCACAACCATAATGGACAAAATAATTTGGCTAATTTTTTTATGTATAGTATTGTATATGAATCAAATATAATTAACAATAATTAGTATTTAAATTAATGTGACTTAATTACATCATATCATAATCATCATATTATAATCATAATTATATCATCATAATCATACTATATATAAAAGTAGGAACGGAGGACACATAAATTTATCAAAAAGTTAACTTAATTGTATTAGTTAATTGAGTTAATTTTGTCATTAATAATTTAATTTATTAGTTATATATAAAAAATAGATAACTAAAATTAAAAAGAAAGAAAAAATACGTATAGTAAAAAAAAAATACAATAGACAAGATAATTTGTATATAGTAAATAAATTAACAACCATAATAGGCAAGATAATTAATGAACCAGATAGTTTGGTGTGGTTTTTTTATATATAGTATGATATATGAATCAAATATAATTAACAACCATTTCCATATAAATTTAATATTTATATTATTTTAATTTGATTTATTTTTTATTTTAATTTTTCATATTATTTTATATAATATTCATATTATTTTAAATATTTTTCTATTAAAATATTAAATATTTAAATTATTTTATTGTATTAATTTTTATTACTTATTAAATTAATTAACTTAATTATTTAGCATTATTGAGTGCTTAATGTTTTGGATGAAAAAAAAATTATGTTTGATATATTTGTGAATTATATTATTTTATTTATTTGAATATAAATTTAATATTAATATTATTTTATTTTAATTTGATTTATTTTTTATTTGATATTATTTTATATAATGTTTATATTATTTTAAATATTTTTTATTAAAATATTTCATTTTATTAATTTTATTAGTTATTAAATTAATTAACTTAAATATTAATAAATAACAAAATAATTAAAGTACTTAATAAGTAATAAAAATGTATTATAAGTAATGAACTTACAATGAATAATGAAATTCAACATGATATACAATCAAAATATACACATCGAACTTATAAATGATGAACATGCAATGAATAATCAAGTTTAAGATGATGAACAATCAAATTTAGAACAATCAAATTCAAAATGATGAACAATTTACCATACATAATTTATTATTATTATAACAGTAAATTACTTATTAACTCTATTTTATATATGACTATTAATAATAGACAAATTAGTTTTTTGATGGAATTTGAGATAAATATATACTTCTATAATTCATTATAAATATGAATAAAATATCATAACAATATGAAACAAATTAAGAAAAATACAAAAAAGAAATGTACGTAAAAACCAAATGGTAATTAATGACGAATGTAATATCTAATAATCACGTGCAAGATACATTAATGAAAATCTATTTTGTATATGACTCTTAATAATGGACAAATTAATATTTTAATGAAATTTGTAATAAATATGCACATCTATAATTTACAATAAATAAAATATCATAATAAAATGAAACAAATATATATATATATATATAGTGATTAATGACGAGTCTAATATCTAATAATCACGTGCAAGACACGTTAATAAAAAACTAATATATATAAAAGTATAAATAAGGGAGGAAGACAAAATGATCATAAAGTACTTACTACCTCTATTTTATATAGGACTCTTAATAATAGATAAATTAGTAATTTGATGAAATTTGTGCACTCTTATAATTCACTATAAATAAAATATTATAATAAGATGAAACAAATTAATAAAAAAATATATAAAAACCAAATAGTGATTAATAACGAGTTTAATATCTAATAATCATATATAAGACACGTTAATATTTAAATTAAATGTAACTTAATTAAATCATATCATAATTATATTATTACATTATAATATGTATAAAAGTGGGAATAGAAGGTAACATGCAAAATGACCATAAAATACTTACTATCTCTATTTTATATAGAACTTTTAATAATTGATAAATTAGTAATTTGATAAAATTTGAGACAAACATACATTTCTATAATTCACAATGAATAAAATATCATAATAAAAAAAAATTAATAAAAAAATATAAAATTATATAAAAACTAAATAGTGATTAATAACGAGTCAAATATCTAATAATTACATGAAATACACGTTTATGAAAAATCAGTATATATAAAAGTGAAACCATATGTCACTGCAAGAACAACAGCGACAAAAACTTACCATTTTTTTTTGTGGCTAGAAAAAAAAACTACCAACTGTCTTAGTAAATATTTGGTTCAATTGTTTATAGCTGCATATAACTGTTTGATTTCCAATAGCTATTATAAGAATATTTGAAATTGTTATTGATTGTTCTAAAAACATAATTTGAATTTTTTTTATTTAATTGAATGATTTTCTTAAATTTTTATAAACAGTTTTTTTTTTCAAATCTGTTTTCGAAAAAAACATCTATTTAGCTAATTCTATCCAAAAACAGTTTTTAAAATTTAAAAAAAAAATTAAAATATATTTTTTTTTCTGAAAAATGTTTTTTCCAAATGCAATGCCAAATTGGTCTCATATAAGTATTTGGTAAAGTATTCTAATCAGTAGCTGATAACTGATTCTAATACCAATCAACTGCTGATTGAAAAAATTTAATTTTAAAGTTTTTCTCATCAGCTAGTAGTGATTTAGTTTTATTACAATTTTGATTCTATTATCCTTTTAAATTTTATTAATTACAAAATATTTATTTCTTCAAAATTAATTTTTATTCAATAAATATTTTTAGTCATAAATATGAAAATAATGTAAATAATAGTTAAACTAGTAATTTTTTATTTTTAAATATAAAAAAATGTAATATATTTTTAATTTATATATGTTATTTAACATAATAAGCATAAATTATATTTAATTAATTGATTTTAATTATAAATTATATATATGTATTTATTATTTTAATTATATAAAATGATTATTTTATATATCATATAAAATATATATTTTAAATAAAATAAATTATATTTCTATCAATAATTTTATATTCTAATAACAACAATTTATTTAATTTTACCAAATACTACTATTAATCAAACTATCAATAATCCGATATATTCAACCACTAAACCGAACAGGCCTTTAATTATCATAATCTATGCTGCTCTGTAGGGGAAATTACATAGTCAAATACCCCTGGAATGCCGTGAGCGGCTCTTAAAAGTGGAAGTCTTGGAGAAAGTTACGGCCGACGAAGAAAAAAACAGATAGAGATTGCTTAAATTGAAGAATTCACGGACATAGCTTGTATACATCCATTTGAGTTAAGATTAAGTTCGTTTTTTTCACCCTACAATTATAAATAAAAAAAGTTGAAAGCACTGTACAAAAATAAATAAACTAGCTAGGAAAGGGATAAAACTTGAATTCGATGATATGACATTCACAATAACATCAGAAAAATTAATACTATACCATTGAATTTTTTTTTTTTTTAGTTTTTTTTACGAGATTCGATATTGAACTTATGATTTTTTTCATCTTTATACTAATTGAGTTATACTAAATTTAAAATTTGATACAAATGGCAATTGATAGCATATGCCAAAGTGATACATATAGTTAAAATTTAACTAAGTTCATTAAAATTTGATACAAATGACAATTGATAGCATAAGCCAAAGTGATACATGAAATGATATGCAAATTAAGTTTGCAAGAACTGAAATGAGAGCAACAGAAATATATATATATTTGTTAATAGTTGATTGAGGTGGGATTAGGAAGATACGGAGTGGGAATAATGCAGAGAGGAAATTTTCTTTTGGTAACACCTCCAAGCTGTTCAGACATATCAAGAGTTTCTGGTTTGATTCCATCACTGAGTTCCCAATCAAAATGGCAAAGCAACTTAGCAAGTGGAAGCTCAACATTTGCTAACCCAAACAACATTCCTGGGCAGCTTCTCCTTCCAGCCCCAAATGGCAGGAATTCAAAGTTATTTCCCTTAAAATCAATTGAACTATCAACAAATCTCTCTGGATTAAACTTCTCTGCTTCATTCCAATATATGGGATCCCTTCCAATCGCCCATGCATTCACAATTACTTTGGATTTCTCGGGTATATTGTATCCATCAATCACACATTCCTCTCTGCATTCTCTTGGAACTAGCAAAGGGATTGGAGGATGTAATCTCAATGTTTCTTTTATTACCATCTTTAGGTACTTTAGTTCGTGCAAATCTGATTCGTCTATGTTTCTTTTTGCATCAAATGTCTGCCGTATCTCTGCTTGTGCCTTTCTCATCACTTGAGGGTTTTTCATTAGTTCGGACATCACCCACTCCACTGTTGTTGCTGAAGTGTCAACGCCAGCAACAAACATGTCCTGAAATAAATAGTCACTAGATTAAATTCTGGGCAATACTTAAATTATCTAGATCAATTAAAAAAAGGAAAACTGAACACTCACCATGATGAGTGCTTTGATGGTGTCATCGGTTAAAGGGAATTCGAGATCCCCATTTTCTTGGAGATTCAGAAGAACTTCTACTAGATCTTCTTGTGGAACTTGTTTGGTGTGTTCTACAGAACCAGTGGAGTTGGACAGTTGTTGCTTTCTAGCAGATCTATGCTCGTTGAGGATGGTTTGAAAGATCTTATCAATTTGTCGTTGAAGTTTGTCAACTCTCATCCTTATTACACTGAACATCTGAAGCCATTTCATGGAAGGATAGGCATCAGCTATGCAAATACCTCTCCCCGTTTCAAACAGTATTTTCTCCAAACATGTTAGAAATACATCTTCTCCTTTCCATATCTTACCACAGGCTGATTTTGAAGTGACATTATAGGTTAAAGAAGTGATCATCCTACTCAAATTGATAGGCGAACCGGCTTTATTACAAGAAATTGATGTGATGAGCTTCGATGTTTCTTCTTCCCTGATCGATTTGAATGACTGCACACGTTTCGCTGTGAGTACTTCCATTGTGCAAATCTTTCGCAATTGTCTCCAATAATCTCCATAAGGTGAAAAGGTAATGTCTTTATAGTCATAAGTAACACTTTTGGCTACAAGCATTTGAGGCCTTTGAGCAAAGATCACATCATGGGTTTTCGTCACTTCTTTAGCTCCTTCAGCTGAAGAAATCACAATATTTGTAAGTTCACCAAGTTGAAGATACATAATTGGCCCATATTTCTGTGCTAACTCTCTCATCTTGCGATGGGGTAAATCCCCAATTAAATGGTGCATGCTTCCTATTATGGGTAACTTCCATGGCCCTGGTGGAAGATTTGGAGCTGAGTTGTTGGGTTTGGTTTTCCTCCATACCAAAAGAAGGAAGATGAAGGTGATCATCAACATTATTAGCCACTCAGAAGAGAAACTTTGGTGTTCTATCATGGTGATTTTGACAAAGAGATGTAATTGATGGGCTATTTTTGGTTTGTGAAAGATGACTTAATTCCGTTATATATATAACAGGCCTTCGTGTTTTTGGAATATTTATTTTTTAAGTCATATATGCTCACTTATATTTTTTGTTTTTGCTTTTTTGTTCTCTAAATTATTTTTTGATTTTGAAAAGATATAATCTCTCATCCCCAATATTGATATGTCACTATGCCATATCAGTATTATTGTCATTTTAAAATACTAACATGATATGGTAACATGTCATTATCAGCATCGATTTGTGGAATGTTATATTTTTCTAAAATATAAAGAGAATATGAATAAAAAACTGAATAGATAGTAGCATCTTATGTCTATTGCCTTTTTTTTTATATATATAATCAATTTTTATTTCATTAATAATTGAGGAGAAATTTTTTTGGGTATATGATATTGTAGAGGCTAAATGTTGAATCCATGACCTCGTAAAATATTTTTTTATAAACAATGATTTTAGAAAACCACCATATATGAGCTGAGAACCCAGGATGATGATAAAACTAACGTCAACACTAAGAGACATGAACAAACCGCATGCTCTATCAAAAAGAAACATAATAGTTATCAAAAGTTGAAATAAAAATCACAATTATATCCACGCTATAAAATTGTTAGTCATTGAAACTCCTTGCTTAGTTAGAAAGTGTCAGCCACGAAATTGTTTTCTCTTCTTGTATGTACATACCGGACTTGACCTAATAGTTGGAAAGAGAGAAGGATTATATTCTATTGTGATATACAAGGCATATCAGATGGTCATCTGATAATCACTACCTTAGAAGCATTGAAATCTATTTAACACCCTGCATGGCAAAATCTATAACCTCCCATCTTTGTAATAATTATTTTGTGATAAATGTACTAATTAAGCGATGTATTAGTTTAATAAAACGACCTTAGAATATTTAGAGGAAAAAAAATAAATAAATAAGCGAACGAAAAAACAAACGCTCTGAAGTTAACAGGCTTTGCTTTTGTTGTCCTATATTTCACGAGTTGCACCTTTTAAATATTTGGCATATACTAAAATAATTTTTGTGAAATTTTTTTTTTCGGATTGATAACAATTGATTTAGGTTATTTTTGATCTACAATACAAGATAAAAACGAATTCTAAATAGACTCAATTAATCATTACAAGAATTCCATCATTAAAAGGATAAATTTTTAAGTAGATTATGTCTATTATATCATTTAGACTAATTTAAGTATTAAATAACATATATATATATATATTGCATTTACTCAACTAATGAAAATAAAACAATTAAATACATGTCAATAAGTAATTGACTTAATTTATAGATAGCATGATAAGTATAGTCTACCTAAGAATTTCTCCATTAAAAGACGTAGAAATATCAAAAC
Source organism: Balakata baccata (assembly GCA_949630135.1). Taxonomy (NCBI): domain Eukaryota; kingdom Viridiplantae; phylum Streptophyta; class Magnoliopsida; order Malpighiales; family Euphorbiaceae; genus Balakata; species Balakata baccata. Next base: position 1,955 of record CATIWF010003173.1, on the reverse strand, counting down.
ATTTTTGGGAGCCACGTAAAAGAAGTCATATATAATTTTTTTAGATCTTTAATTTATTTTCTATTGATAGATCTTAACATCCTATTATCAATTTATCCCAAACTTATTAAAATATTTATATTTTAATACAAGTTATATAAAATAAGTAAATGAATAGATAGAATACAAGTATTTTAATACAAACTAGACAAAATTTGAAATAAAAATAGTTTGAACAAGTAACATTTCTCTTCCAATAATCGTCAAATTTCAAAGATTAAAAGAGTTGTTATCGTTATTATCATTATTCCCTATGTTCTTTTTTAGCTGTAAGAAAATCTAAAATTTTATTTATTTATTATTTTTATATAATTAAGAAAATTTAAATTTTTTTCAATGTAGAATTTCATGGTCATTTATTGTAGATTTAGATTATACTTTCTTATTCTTTTTCTTTTCCAATAATTTTAAGTTTATTAATCTAAGCATAATTTATTCTTAATATCTCATTTGCTTCTAAATTTAAGAATGATTTTTTAATTTTAATGAAATCACATTACAATTAAAATAAAACGAAAAAAGTATATAAATTGTATGGGTGTGTATGATCTGGTTGAGTTCAGAATCTGAAACTTTATAACATTATCTCGAAAAACTAAAAATTTATTAATTACAATTTTGTAATTATTTCTTAAAAAGGATTATATTGTATTGTTTCATAATTTCGAGATAAGTCAGTATGGCCCTTCGATTTTCGTTCAACACAATGGATAAAGATGTCGATTTTATGTTTTCATTCAAACATGATTGCATGCCTTAGAGTGACTTTAAACATTTATTCAAAAATAAATGTTTAAGATTAAATATTATTAAATGATTTTTACTTTTTTATATTTTTAAAAATTTAATCATAATTATTTATTGAAAAATTATTATTATTCCTAAACAGAATTTCTCCGCCCTGAAGTTAACAGGCATTGCTTAAATTATAAAATATATTATTATTAATATATATATTACACATTATTATTATTAGATATTAGACTCGTTAAGTTATAAAATTGATGAAATTAATTCAATTAACTAATACAATTAGATTAATTTTTTGATAAATTTATTTGTTCTCTTATTTCCACTTTTATATATATTATGATTAGTAAATTTAAAAAGTAGAATTTCCTTTCACTTTTAAACAAAAGTTCAGTATACAACTATAATTGAAAAAATTTGAGTTAAAATATTTCTTAGGCGTATACAATATTGAGTCCAAAATCTCTACAAAATTTATTTGCGATCGTTTTTTAGTCAATAGTTGGAAATAATTTTTTTAAATATTAGTTATTTTATTTTTTATATATAAAATATAGTTATCTAGTCCTAATAGAATTAGACTTCTAATTAATAAATTATTAATACTATTTACTAATAAATTAAATTATTAAATAAAAAAATTAAATTCAATTAACTAATACAATCATATTGATATTTTAATAAATTTGTCTATTCCTTATTTCTACTTTTATATATATATATAGAGTATGCTATGATATAAAATTCACGAGTTGCACCTTTTAAATATTGGAAATGTAGTGCCTTTGAAAAAAAAAGGAAATATTATAAAATAATTAGTTTATATTATGGATGCGGTGGTACACTCATAGTCATATATATAGCCAATGCTACTTGACCAATAATGACTGCAGAGTGCAAACATAAGGCTAATTGTTTTTTAAATAATAACACAGATCTATAATGAGAGATGAAATTATATACCCAATAACAATTTTTTGAGATTCGATTTCGCATAATTGTCTACTAAGAGCATACCATTTTTTACTGCCTAAACTATTTAAAATATTAAAAGAATCGTTATCCAATCATTATCTACTTAAGAGCATACTAATTTTGACTACCTAATCTATTTAATTTTTTTATATGAAAAGGTGTTTTTATACTTACAGCATGTGGGATGGAGG